>OMLC01035924.1:0-21823 GCA_900302585.1 Regalecus glesne
GCCGTAACACACACAGAGATGAGACTCATCCCCCGTCAGCCGTATGCTTCTAGTTTCATTCTCAGGGCAGATCATGACCGACGGGTGCAGCTGGAGAGCCTCTCAGCAGCAGCAGTAGCTCTAAGGAAGAAGAAGCAGACCTTGGATGGTGTTATTCTCTCCTAACCTGGTCTGGCCCAGTGGTGTGAACAGCATGGCTTTGAAAAGTCGGCCAGGCTGGGGGTCTCCTTTGTGTTGGAAGTTAAGGTGTTGTTGCAAACAGACCCTGACAGGAGCAGCGGTGGTGATCAAACTGTCTGCCTGGCGCTCAGGTGCCACAGCCCTCTGCCAGGCAGGCCTTCCCCTGTCCTCCCACATTAACATGTGAAATTCCCCGGCGGACATCGCGCTGCACACGGTCAGGTTCCACTTTGAAGTGTGATTTGGAGTCTGACGTCGCTACAACTACACGGTGCCACACCGTCCCCTCCTGTTTTTGGAGAATATCCTTTCAAATGAGCTGGGATTGGCAGACCGGAGATCTCAGTAAACTGCAGACAAGCAAAGTGTTTTGGTTCCACGTGGTCAGGGGCCGGGCTCACGGATGTCTGTCACACAGAGACAGAAGAGGCTGCTGGAGCTGGGGCCACAGCATGGAATCTGAACCCTCAGGCCACTATAAAGGACTTTACCGTCTCCAGTCCAGGTCTGCATCTGTACGCCCTGCACCGTTTCCAACAAAGCTGCGTTCCTGGTCACGTGGTTCCCTGCGAGACATGCGGAGGAACCTGCTTGGGAATTCCTGTGAGTGAAAATCCTGAAAGCCCAGCTCATCGATATGGCACAAGCAGGTTAAATCACCTTAAATCTGAGGGAGGACCTGACAGCTTTGCATGCGGCTGATTTAGAGCCACAAACATACCTCAACTCCCACTGCTCTGAGCTCGGCTTGCCTGCTCAGACACAAAGACACCAGTAGAGACACACCCGCCATGTGGGTGGCGTCAGGGTGGTGGTGAACTGGAGTGACTTGAAAAGCAAACCAACATTCATGGATGGTGAACTCCCTGAAGTCTGCATGTGCTTCTATGAGTCCATGCATGCGTGTACACATACGTGCATGCAGGGAGCTACACATCCATGCATGCACGCCTGGATTGTTGAGATATCTATCCATCTCCATCTATAATGCATGAAACCAGTGTACCACATAGGAGAAAGAGCCAGTCTAGTGAGGCATCTATTCTCAGGGGTTCGGTGAGGAGGATTTATTGACTTGCAGAGTAAATTCAAGGCTTACTTATTGTCAACACAACCCAAGAGGCAGTCTGCTGGATAATCTAGTGCTGTGGTGCCAGCTCTCTTCCACATAATTCCCCTGTAGGGCCACTCTCTGTGATGAACCATGCTCCATGCGGTTCTGTGTCGGCCGGGAGACCTATCATCATGCTCGCTTCCCAAGGCTGTGCTGGCAGCTCTGTGCTGCATTGAAACAAGCTTCAAACAGCATCGCTTCTGACGACTGGCGCTCCCACCTGTAATTACTGTGCCTCTGACCATTGTTCGGCGGTTTGGTTTGCATCTGGCAGAGTAATGCGGACTAATGAATGGACCAGAAGAATCATTAATCTCTTCACCAGCACTTTGTCAGCTAATGCTCACTGTCCTGACATCTGCATGTCCAGTGTTAGGATTACCCGCTCAAGCCGCACTCGACGCCCACAGTGCCTGCCCACACCACACCTATTTTGGTCACTTTGCAGAGCTTTTTCACTTTATTACTCACAAAGGAGAAAGACCAGCTACTACCACACTGCTTCACCTTCTTCTGAGGCTTTCAGATGAAGGGAAAAGAAGTGGAAGAAGGAGCAGCAGCAGCAGCAGCAGCAGCAGCAGCAGCAGCAACAGCAGAAGAAAGCCATTTCATTTTGTCAATTTAGGTTTCACTAAAATGTCAGGTTACAGTGAAACTTGTCTTCTGCATTTAACCCATCCTATTGCAAGGGACCAGTGAGCAGCTGCAGCACCCAGGGACCAGCCTCAGCCCCTTTTACCTACTGCCTTGCTCAGGGATGCAGGCAGGAGTATTAACCCTAGCATACATGTCCTTTTGATGGTGGGAGGAAACTGGAGCAACTGGAGGAAATATGCAAACTCCACACAGCGAGGATCTGGTATAGGATTTGAACCCAGCACTAACGTGCACAGACACTTTCAGGGGCTGTTGGTCTAACCTAGAAGAGGGGATGCCCCCCCCCCCCCAAAACAGCCAATCAGGGCCTGCATCCACAATAATGTGGATGCAGCTTATCACATGGCCAGTTGAACTTTAGGAAACGCAGATTTGGGGGGCAGCTCAGCTGCAGGGGACCAATGAGCTCTTCCCCAGTCACCAACAGCCTGAGCTGGTGCACGTCCTTGGAACCCAGTATATGAGAAGCAGCAGTGCTCAGCACTAGGCCGCTCATACAGTTGACTCCATTTTTCACAAAAAGAAAAGATATTGATCCCATGGCAAGGTTAGTTGCTAACCACAGAGCATGCATGTTGATGCGGCACTCCATATAGCCATGGCAGTGCATGCTAGCAGGGATTGTACCTTAAATGTCAGTATGAGGAGAGTGGCTGCACTAGTGTGAGCCCCCCACCTGGCTGGTGTTTATTTACAGGAAGCGTTTGCAGGACATGGAAGCCCCAGTGCTGCTAATCGACAACACGAGAAAAGCATG
The DNA here is from genome assembly GCA_900302585.1 of Regalecus glesne. Classification (NCBI taxonomy): domain Eukaryota; kingdom Metazoa; phylum Chordata; class Actinopteri; order Lampriformes; family Regalecidae; genus Regalecus; species Regalecus glesne. The sequence goes on from OMLC01035924.1 coordinate 2,709, forward strand.
ACCGATTCTTGGTTCAGCACGTTTCTCCTCTTCTCATTGTGGTAGGAAGTATGCCCCAGCCTGTTCCGCATGGGTCTGTGAAGTTTGTTATCATTTGATGCCCCCTTTCAACACAATGAAATGCATTGAAGTGTAAAAAAGAATGCCTCCAGCCATGTCCATTGGTATCATTAGAGCCTTTTGCTTCTGCTGATGCTGAGATTATGCATTACTTTCCTATTGAGCTGGGATCTTGCAGGGCTTTGAAAGTGCTGCAGAAGACTTGAAAAAAAAATCACCTACACTACTTATCTTAGCAGAGTTCAATGTCGCTGTTTCTGCAAACTCATGACACCAGCGTCCCACCTGACTGCTCCGTACTTACAACATGAGCTCTCACGGCAGTAAAACCTGCTGACATGACTTCTTCTTACAGATGAAAACAGAAGCGAGTTGATTGGTGAACACTGCTATACACTTGGGCAGATAGGAAATGAAAGCTTTTCTTTGTTGGCCGGATTGCTGGTTCATCTGGCTCAGGGGATGTGGAGATTTGCAAGAGAAGGATGATATGGGTTGTGAATCTGTAGTTGGCTTTTGAATTTGCTGGTGGCTATTCCAGTACTTATCAGGCAGAAGGTGAAGAATTATCCTGGACAGGTCACCAGTTCATCCAAGGGAAGGTGTGGGGGATCAAGGCTGGATTACCTTTCTAATGCCCTCCAGTGAGTTCGAACCCAAGGCCTCTGGCTCCTTAGTTCTGGAGTATGCATTCTACCCCTGAGTCACATGCACCCACCCCCCCCCACACACACACTCACATCTGGATAAGACCCAAATTTGGATAAAACGTTGATGGATGGATCGGGGATACGTTTTATTTACTCCTCGTTAACAAGTCAAACTAAACATGCTGCAGAAGTCCCTATTCATTCCCAAACTTGCAGGTTCGGTCTCTGTATGCATTGATATTGGTGAATGAAATTTGATATAAAAATCCATTTGCTGCTGTTTAAACGACCATCTGTTATGTGTTGAGCTACAACCCATTAGTTTATCTGATGTTTCTTAAAAAGAAGTCATGTTTTCCTGCAGCGCTGTGCAATCACCGCACTTGTGTGATGTTTCACGGATTTCTGTTCACTTTGCATCTCATCTAGTTGCTTTTATATTCATGCTTACCTGCTGGATCCACAGCAGGGGTTGCTATATTAGGGGAGAATACTGACTCCTGCCCAAGGCAAAGAGAAGGGAAGGAAGTGATTCCTCTTTTAACATGGTTATTTTACCAAGCTTAAAGAACTTGCAATGCCACAGGCATGAGCACAAGCCCATGAATACTGGGATGGCATCCAGCACAATGCCTGTCCCCATGTCCGTAGGGTTAGTGGTTGTGTCAGGGAGGGCATTTGATGTAGAATTTTGCCAAGTCAGTATGAAATAGACCATACCATGGTCCAGGCCTGGGTTAATAACAGCCGCCATTGGTGCAGCACCCTCACAGGCCCCTGATGGAGACTATAAAATCTCAATGGCACAGTGGTGCAGTGGTTAGCATTGTTTCCTCACAGCAAGAAGTTCCTGGGTACGAATCCCATCCCTGGTCCTTTCTGTGTGGAGTTTGCATGTTCTCCCCGTGTCTGTGTGGGTTTTCTCCGGGTGCTCCAGTTTCCTCCCACCATCAAAAGACATGCATGTTAGGGTTAATACGGCTGCTTGTGCCCTTGAGCAAGGCAATAGGAAAAAGAACTGGAGTTGGTCTCCAGGAGCTGCAGCTGATCACTGCTTCCATACAATAGGATGGGTTAGATGCAGAGAAAAAAAATAATTGTATGTAAGTATGATGACACATTGATAAAGCTTCTTCTTCTGTGATGATCCCTGAAAAACGGGGAACAAGCCAACAGAAGAAGAAGAAGAAGAAGAAGAATCTGCAAAGTATTTTGCTGTGAATCATCTTGAGAAGACAACCACTGTGTGAATAAGCTCATTTTGTGGTGTTCCTGTGTGGTACTGATGCTGGGTGTATGTGTGCATGGAATAAGTTGGCTATTACATGGTCAATGGACTTTTTTTATACAGTGCTTTTCTAGTCTGCTCAACGTGCTTTACATCATGTGCCTCACATTTACCAAGCATGGGGGATTAAGGCTGGATCCCCTTTTCCTGATGCACCACGGTTGGATCGAACCCAATACGCCTGATTTGGAGCAGTCCTGTTCCGCTCACCCTCAAAGTAGAACTCTGGTTTTAGAGCTCAGAGACTTAAACTACCCAACAGTGTTGTGTCATTATATTAGACTTGGTGTTCACACCCCATCCCATCATAACTCCCTCTCTCTTTTCCACTCCCCTCTTCTCTCTCTCTCTTTGAGATCAATCAATGGTCCTTCCTCCACCCATGGGGACAGATCTATAATTAATGAGGGCACTTAGGGCTGGACTAAATTTAGTGCATAAACTCCACTTGCAGAGGTAGAGTGGTGGATCAATAGGTTGACTGGGGCCACAGCAGAAACATCCCAGATTGAGATGCTTCCTACGGCAGGGCTGGCCGAGCATGAGTCTTGACCAAATGAAAAAGAGCAATAAAGAAGATAAGCGTGTCAGGAAATACAAGGTAAATTTCACTGGGCCATTACTCTTCAGCCGTTAGCTTGTAGATAATCTATACATGGGACAGAGGAACAAGTGAGAGGCTGAAATCGGTATTATTGGGTTCACACAAGCTGTGGATTATTGCCTATTCAGCTTCAAATTGTTGTCCATGAATTACATTTGATTTAAATATGGATGCCGTTCACCTCCGTTCATGGTCATAAGAGTTCTGATTGCTCACTTTCAATATCACTGCACATGCTTAAACACAAGCTCATTTGCACAGAAACAGTCCATTACTCAGTCATAATCTCCCTCTACTAGACTCAAGCCAAGGGAATCTTGCATCTGTCATGACCACTTGGCAGATGACTCATTATACTCAACATAGACAAACCTCACCCCGTCAAACTGAAACAAATCTATCTGCCTCTTTGTAGGTAGGCAGTCAAGTTTTCATGTCAGCGTGACTCATAACCAAAGCATAAATGAATTGTTTCTGATGCATAATGTCTGGCCAACACCCACGTAAATACTGCTACTTCTTCAAAGCACACCATGATTAATATGAATGGCCCAAGAGGGACCTAAATGCCGTAGACCTGTTGGTTTTATTACCATATGCTACTCATTCAGTCACACAGACGGTGGATTGTGTGCCCTGCCCAATCTGACACCACACCAAACTGACTGTGGCTGTGCTGGTTATCTCCCTCTCTGTGTAATGTTCCCTGCATGCATCAAATAAACTAGCTTGGATGACTCACTATCCAACCACCTCAGAAAGCAAAGTCATTACTAGGTGGGTTTCCAGTGAGACTCAGGATCTTTATCATCATCGAGTAAACACAGCATAATTGTGAAGATTAGCCTGTTTAATGTCCAATCTGAAATTGTGGGTTTAAAAGAAAATTGAGTAATGGAAAAAATAAGAATTTTGCAGAATTTGTATTGGGTGTTTTTTTCAGATGATTCAATCAAGCAATATTTAGCAAAATGGAAATGGAAATATATTTTTTGCTTTTAAGTCAGGGTAGAGTGATGTCTATGGACGTCTTGGTTGGAACTAGCTTGCTTGGGTGTGATATGGTAGGTTGCATTGCATTGCTCAAATAGTAAGTGAGTCATTCTGAAGTTTGGGATCCACAGTAATATTGTGGACAATGAGAGGTCATGATTAGTCTCCATATCATGGGGGTAGGAATGGACATAGATGGAGTTTGGGGGATTAAGGCCGGGTGCCCTTCCTGATGTGCTGCAGTGGGTTGGACTCTGTAACATCTTACGTGTCAGTTCCCAAAGCGTGCACTCTACCACTGAGCTACTGTGGCCTGCCCTAAGGTCATTGCAGACAATGACCTCCCATAAATCCATGATACGTGGCTGCTGTCAGGCAAAAGGGGCTTGTCTCTGTCATTGTGTGCATCACATGCCTTCATTGCCTTTGATTAATCACTTTCATAGCTATCGTGGTGCATGCAAACAAAATCATCACGTCAAGACCTGTCAGGTCTTTGAGATCTATCCAAAACAAAGTAATAACCTCAATAATAAATTATAAGACCTCTCAAATCAAATCACCAAACTAAGTTAACAGAATGCCCAGACCTCTAAACTGGAAGAACCTACTATGTTGGACTAAGAGTGTGCTTTACAAACAGCAAAAATTGTGAAAGCTACTAGCAAATCAACTCAGAAGTTTGAAAGCTAAACTTATCACCAGAAACATCTGCATGAACAATGGTGTGGTAATATCAGGTAAATAAAATCAATGAAACCCCAAGAATTCTATTCCCGATTACACACCTCACAGGCTGAGTCTACCAGCAGGACCTTGGAGGAATTCTCAGTCGAGTAAAACTCCCAACACTGCCTCAAGACTTAAAGCAAGGACAGGAAGAACCCATAATAATAGAGGAAATAACTGAAGGCATATCAAATATGCAGTCAGGAAAGTCCCCTGCACAACTCACTCCACACCAGACTTCTGTTCTCTCTAAGTCTCTTCGCATTGGTGGGCTCCCACCAACATTCAACCAGGTTGGTTGAATGATGATTTGTTACTATATGCCTCAGCCCAAGTGGCTCGCAGCCTGCCGCACTCTCACTGCTTGACCAATTCAGATAAATTTCTGGTTACAAATCAAACATACACAAGATCAAATTATTCCAGTAAAACAAGAGATGTTAGAACTGGATTATTCGGAAAAAGGGGCTATGGCAGCTCAGAGCACATGCTTTGGGAAATGATGACTCAGATGTTATGGATTTGATCTCCTTGCGTGCTGTCTCTGTTGCATGCGCTCTCTGACACATGCAAACACGCAGACACAGCATGGTCAACTGTCACGTCTAATGGATGCATACAAGTATATGTAAAATATTTATGATATAGTCATACTCAATATTTCATACAGTTCCATTTGACATATGTATGGGAAGCTAAAAGACCTGGAGTCTAACTTGAGCCTGATTTTTTTTTAATAGCCTGAGCCAGACCCAAATCAACTTGGTATTTTGGGGATTATCAGGTAGACCATAGGTTGATCTGTAATGTTATTACGATTGATAATGAGACTATCTTTCTCTGTTGAATAATTTACATTACATTTGTTTTAAAAGTGATTGAAATAATTATAAAAAACAAATTTAATGGCAATTATTTTTGAGTAAATACAACATTTGCTTTATCTTAGTGCGTACCTTTTCCAAACAACTCAAATGGACTGAAAAGCTGTCCATCATGGAGAGGGGTGGGATTATGAACTGGAAGTAGTCATCGTAACAAGAGATAGTTGGTGCTGGTAGCTCCTCATTCAGTCTCTCGTGGTATTTCTTTGTTTGCTGAAAGAAGGAGAATGAAAAAAGCTCTGTTTAATTTCATACGGACACAGATGTAGTTGAGTATATACTAACTGCCATGTATCATTTACTTGTGATCTATTCATAAAGGAACGTGCAGATAGATTGAAAAACATCAGACATCAGGTATTGTAGTGATTCTACTTTTTGCTCTTTTCCATAACAAGTCCCATCGTGTCAATTTCTACTGGCATGTGGGGCTGAACTACATATCATATTTTTTATCATCATTACAGTCTAAATGTCTACAACAAACACATTGCAAGGGACTACAAAAATCAAAATGACTCAAAAAATTCCTCAGAAAGTTGAGACAGGAGAGGAAAAGAGCAATGTTAAGTGGCTAAGAGAAATTCATTGGCTGGTGTCATGATCAGAGACATTTGCAGTCACAGATTATTGGTTCCATTGTTGCTGAGGGTTTTGCCTAGCTCTCAGCTATGTCTTATACATGTCTTTTCAATAAAACAACAATTGCACATAACAAAATTGTCTTATTTCTCTATCTTAAACAATTCTTAAAGCAAATAAAGTTGAGCACTATGACTTTTTCCTCAAAGTTGCTCATGGTGAATGATGAGCAGTCAATATGAATGTGGAAGAAATTCTGTGAAGAAGGAACAGAACAGAACTAAACTGTCCCTAAGCGCCGCCCCCTATCATGACGAATTCGAACTACCAAACCAGTCTACGTAGCATAAATATGTGGAAAATGCCAGCTGACGTTTATCAAAGCAGGTTTTGGAGAAGTTTTGGGCTACACATAATTAAATTTTTTCCAGAAGAAATCAAAAAGGACTACATTATGCTATGGAGGAGTATATTCAAAACTTTAAAAAAGCAAACAGGAGGTGACAAGCTTAAATTGGAGGCGAGAACATACAGATCATTATACAAAAGGGGAAAGCCTCATCTGACCTACATCAAGAATGACAACGACGACGTTCAAGGCCAACACTGTTCATATACAGCAGGGTAAGTTCATTTATTGTTGCTTTTCAAATGTAGAAATATGTTATGAATGATATCCACCTGGTTTTGTCCCAAATCGTAATGTTTTGACAGTAATAGCGTAGCTAACCGCTAACGTTAATGCTGGCTAGCTAGATAGCTTTTAAACACGTATAGAATATACCCACACTGCCGTAAAGACATAAAACCAACGTATGCATTACGTTGATAAGCTGGGCATCCCATGACAGGTGGGCTATAGACTAACGATAGTGGTACCTTAGCAACGATTTTGAAACTTTACCAAGGAGGCTAAACAACTAGGCTGCTATCGTTTATGACAATTGAGCATATTCAACGTCGTCTTACCTTTGAATAGATGTATTTGTTGATCTTGTCGACGTTCAGTTGGTATTGTGGCCGGCCATATAGTCTTGGGAAAAGGGATGAAATATTCTGCTACCTTTTGGGGTACCGACTGTCCGTGTTACATGAACCCCAAAGAAATCGATCGACGATGGGGTTTATTTTTTACAGAAAACAACATAAATCCGGCATTAAATTGTTTATACAATGGCTCCTCCATTTTGTTTTCAGTGGATTTTTTTGCGCCGTTGTTGAGTACAGCAGAGGCTGTGAATCTCATTGGCTCATCTGTGTTCTAAGGGGCGGCGCTTAGTGCCAGCTCAAATGGTGGACCATTGGAGACTGTCCAATGGAAAACCCTTTATTTGGTCAGTGTATTCTTACAATGAAATGTATTTGTTTCGCTTATTCCACGCTGTGGTACAGGAATAGTGGGTAGCTGCAACCACAGGGGAGCAGTTAGGGGTTCGCTAATTTGGTCGAATACATGTCAGGTTTAATGCTCCTGTCTCTGCCCCTGAGCAAGGCAGTAGAAAAAGATATAATAGGAGTTGTTTCCTGGAAGCTGCAGGTACTTCTCAGTGCTGCTGCAGAACAGGAGGGGTCACATGCAGGGACTAATGCTGGATGCCCCATGATGGATTTGAACCTACAGGCTCTGGCTTGTCAGTTTCTGTAGCACGCGCTCAACCATCGAGGTACCGTGGCAGGCCTAAGATATTTACCATAAAACGGGATGTTGCTGAAAAACCAACACGCTTCCTATTTACATCTGCATGTAATTCATCAGCAAAGGTTTTCAAGTGGGCTCCCACGGCACGCCCGACATTGTAAAACATGCCAAGGACAGATGACACAAACGTACACTTCCTGATCACTCCTGATGTGGATCCTTTCTAGTCAGTCTTGAAAGTCTGTGGTGACCTGAGGGGTGACAAAGCAGCTCATACTGATGAGCCTGTCCCAAGCATAGTAAGCAGGTATAGTGGTGGTGGTGGAGGGTGTGTGTGGGGGAGTCAAAGACAAAAGACATGAATGCCCTCAGACTGAAGCATGCACTGCGCGAATGAAAGTTAATCTGCTGTCTGCCCGTAGGGCCCAGAGGTAATTACAATGGCGAATGCATCTATCACCTTTACCCAGGGTCAAAGGGATGAGAGGGGTGAGCTCCACTGGAAGTCAATATTGGGAATGGAGGAGAGGGACACAGTGAATAAATGGGATGTACCCAGTAAAGAAGGTGAAGAAAAAAAGAAGGAGAGAGATAAGGGAGTGAGATAGAGAAAGAGGGTCTTGGTATGGAGATTGGTGTAGGGAGGGTGGAGAGGGGAGAGGACCAGAGAAAGGGAGTCATTTACCTGCTGCAGTATGAAGCAGACACGATGCGAGCCCAGATAGTGACTGAAATATCAAAGCAGTGTGCCAGGGGGGGCAGGGAAGAGGCTGCTTCTGCTGTTTGATCCACCACACAGCTGCTTGTTTCTCACTAAAAGCTTTGGAGAAGCCTCTGGGTGCCAGGGAGAAATGGAGTGAGGTGGAGAATGCATCCAATCTCTCTCTCTCTCTCTCTCTCTCTCTCTCTCTCTCTCTCTCTCTCTCTCTCCTTGTACAAATTGTGAGAACTCCTTTAGGCACAGCAGGATGAGACATGGCTGGGATGGCGTACGTAAAAGCATTTGCTCTTCCTGTGTGTATGTGTGTTAATGTACCTCTGCCTGCTTATGAAGGTTTGATCTTCCATTATCACTCCTGATCACAAGCATGCAACTGCTTCTTTTGAAGAGGAGGGTGGGATGTGTCTTCTTGAGAGAGAATATTCAGCACAGCCTGGAGTTAAACAGCCCATACTACCTGGAAGCCCACCAAATGAGACCATCCACAGACAGAGCATAATGTCCTTGTGGCCATTCCACTTCACATCCACTGGTTCTGATGACTTCCTTGTTTCTGAGTGCTCGAGGCCAGAGGAATCGTTCAGATCTGCACCGGGATTGCTATAAAACAAGAGCACACAGATCAAGATCCTTCTCAATGGCACTGTTCACACGTACTAGTATTCTCAAGAAAACATTATTCTTAATAAAAGTGACTTTGGAGAAGACGAGGATGATTTGCATTCAAGGTCAACATCAGTCATCCACCAGTGAGCATCTTGTACCTTATTCCATGTAATGTATGTCAAGTCAGTTTCCTTTGTATAGCCCATTTTATAGGGCTGGCACAGCTCAGTGGGTAGGACAGTCATCTGCTGACCGAAAGGTTGCGGGTTCAATCACGGCACTTGCAGAGAAGCTTGTCAAAATGTCGTTGAGCAAGAAGCTGTTCCCCTAATGCTTCTGCCTTGTGATGGACTGGCAACCTGTCCAGGGTATCGTTCACCTGTCTTTCACCCACTGAGCACTGAGCACACGGGCTCCAGTTTCCCCATGGCCTTACTTCATAGGAGCAGTGGACGATGGATGGACGGATGGCACTGTATCACAATACACAAATTAACCTCAGTGGGCTTTACTCCAGCACAACATCCTGTCCTTGGACTCTCACCTGAGATAAGGAACAACTCCCTTAAAACCCTTTAACAGGGAGGACCAATAGGAAGAAACCTCAGGGAGCGCCACAGAGGAGGGATCAATGTCCAGAATACAACAGAGGAAAACAGAATTACAACCTATGAAGAACGTACCGAAGTGGGATTGAGCAAGACCCCGAATCCCCAACTCGTTGAGTGTTGAGATGTCAGAAACGGAGACTGTCTGTCTTAAGGTCTGGTTTGAGGACCAAGGGGCTGAATTAAATCAGTGAGGGGTTCCTACAAAGAAAGAAAATCAAATCCGTATATGTGTGTGTGTGCTCTTTCCAAGGAACAACAAATGCCAATTATTGATCTCACCTTGTCTCATTTAATTGTAAAGAGCAGACCATCTGGCAACGGAGACATCCAAGTCCCACCGCAGCCCACTATCAGGGAAGGTGATCTTAATGGGGTTTTCTTAACACTTGGCGTGCGTCTAGGTGTTAATGATTAAGTTGGGTGGATTTGACAACACTTATGAAAACCTTAGGCTCATCGAGGCTGACTGGCAGACCCTGGGCCCGTGATGGCCAAATGGTCCAGCGTATTAGAGCACTTGAATCCTGTAGCAAACGGGAAATGATGCTGCACTTGCTACCTATAATCGCTGGAGATGGCTAAGTCTTGGAAAGCTTTTCCGACATACGAGCGCTCCCCTGGGAGCCTCCGTTTATAGGGAGGCTCGTTGGCCTGCAGCTGAGAGTCCTGTAATTCTCTTTTGCTCTCTCTTTCTCTCCTTCCTCCTCTTCCACGCAACATCATATCCTCGGAGAGCTCTGAGAGATTAGCTACAAGCCTGCCAGGAGACAGCGCTGCAGAGAAAGTGACTCGCTGAAAAGCAACAGGGATGAGCCGGGCTGTGTTCATGAGAGTGTGCGTTTGCACGCCAAGACGGGTTCATATGCGTGGACACCGTGCATCCATGTGTGCTTTTATACACCACAATCACACAGCTACGCTTAAATGTCCACACGCACATAAGTCTGAGGATGAGGGCCAAAGGTTCCTGCTCCTCCTGCCACCTACATTCTGGATTATTCAGAGAATTCAGCATTCTCAACTTCTTATCTTCACTTCCTGTTGTCTAGACAGCACTGGCAGCGTTCTATAATTTAGCTTCCATACACAGTCAAGTCTCACTTTATTACTACATGCACATGGAAAATGCCCTGTAGTTTCAAATGCATGTGTTCTGGGTCTTCTAGCCGTTACACTATATAGAAGAAAATTATAAATAATAGCAAAAACAATAAATAAGAAATCACACATAATACATCCATGGATGTTATGTAAGGAGCCTACTGCTCATTATTCTGATGCTTGGGGGTGAAAATGCTGTTTGAGGCAGCTGGTCTGAGATCTAATGCTCTGTAAGCGTTGTCCTGAGGGAAGGAGGTAGAACAGACTATGTGTTTGAAGGGATGTTGTCCTCCATCATATTTGGAGCATCTTACCTGGTGTACATGTCCCGGAACTGTGGCAGTGTTGCACCGAGGATGAGGCCATTTTTACCATCATCGCCAGTTGTTTGTGGTCCTGTTCAGTCAGGTGGCTAAACCCCAGCAGTATGCTTCCAGTAAGGATGCTCTCTGTGGTGGTCTCAGAGAAACTGAACAGGGTTTTTGTGGACACTCAATATTTCAAGACATCTCAGAAAGTGTAGACTCTGCCATGCTTTCTTTACGATGCAACTGGTGTCTAAAGACCGGGAGAGGGAGTCTTGGTTTCGAATGCCTAAGAATCTGAAGCATTTCACAATCTCAGTAGGGGCACTTGAAGGATTGACCTCCATGTTGCATGCCGTACTCCCTGGACATTGAGTCACTTTACAGTCAGCCCAGGCAGTTTGTTTCAGGCCTGGCCTTTTCAGAGGACATCATAGTTTGTCAATGTATGCTGACGATGTCATAGTTTTCATAAGGAGTCTAGATGATGGTAGATGGACTTGTTTTTATATAGCACTTTTCTTTCCAGTCTAGCAAGTTCTTAACAAGAAATGCCTCATGTTTGCTGAGCCCTGCGGCAGGATATGAACCTGCTGCACCCAACTTCGAGGCCCGCTTAGCCGGGTTTATCGCTGGGGGAGGGAAACAGAAAATACAATCCAACATTATCAGCTGGGCTGCAGTCGTATCACAGCTTTATAATCAACAGCTTCTGTCTCGCTTTGTCTGATTATGGACCTGAATTATGACAAATACTCGTTCCTTCTGATACCAACTGGCACGGAGCTGGCAATGCCACCTTCCTGCCAGGCTGTCCTCTGAGCTTAGGGAACAGTTTTACACATTCGAAAAGACTGGGTTTCATGGTGGTGTAGGGGGGGAGCCCCTTTTTCATGACCCGCTGACACACTGTAGAACCCTCAGCTCTGTCGGTGTACAGAGAACTGTTACTAGAGCTGGACTAGGATAGGGTATCTCAGATCAGGAGAGAAGTGGGAAATGGCTGCCATTTTGGACCAAGAGGTTGGTTTCAAATCCCTTCCTGTAATGGAGAGGAAGGGATCAGTGCACTGCCAGGTTTTTTTCGGAGGCACCAGGGCAGTGTCTGGAGAGGATCAGCCAGCTCTGCAGCCTGGCTTCCCCTCTTTGTTCGTCCTTGCTGCAGTGGAGGGGCTGAAGGGAATAAACAGGAGCCCTTCTGTCTTGTCAAACACCAGAACTGCAGGACTCTAGAGCATTAAGGAAGGCCTTGTATGCACTCACTGCAAAGGTTTTTGAGACAACATCTCTAGTCGGTGTACGGGAGTCGAGCTGGTTGGGTGTGTCAACACCAGGCGGATGCTGAAAATCTGCGGTGGAGGGTGGGACAGGAGGCTGTGGCTGCTAATAGACATGTGGAACCTCTAGATCAATCTGAGAGCAGGGGGTCGGCTGTCTTCTGGACTGATGAGGAAGCTTTGAAGCACTTGTGGCTCAGCTGTCCCAGATGAATGCCACTGTTTTCTGCACTACTGCAGAGGAAAACCCTTTACACAACCGCTGCACTACTGCAGCGGTTGTGGAAGACTGTGTGTTCGTCCATGGTCCTAGCTTGGTTGGTTGTGGTAGGATGCTGCACTCATGTTCAGGGCTCTAGTGGCCGCTCAGCCGAAGACAGAGTTCACCCATGATAAAATGATTTGTGTTCGGGGACATGGAGATGTTCTGTGCACTGTAAATCAACCTCCGCTCTCCAACACACAGGTTACCAAGCTGCCAACATGAGTCTGCAGATTTACTGCAGGCTAAAAGTAAAAGTCCAAAAGCATGGAAAGATGGAGAAAGGGCTGACTGCATACTGTATGACTATAATGTGGCTTCATTGTAGAATGAGTTATTGTGAAAGAATTACTTTTATGTTTTACTGTCGTTTCTTAAGCGTGGAGCTTAGACCAGCCCTTCTGAGACGTAAATGATTTGACTACATGTGCAGCACTCACCTTAACCTGCAGATCACAGAGATCATTGGTTCAACACCCACACATGCTTGACTAAGCTCTCTGGCGTGACCTTAAAGTCATATTTTTCAGAGCTATGCATGTGGCATTTTGGAATAAAGCTGCTGTAGCAGGCCGTCAAAACTGTATTACGGTTGTCCAGATGTGTTTCTACGTCCATATTTGCAACCATCTACCTTTGCATAAAACCACTGGTAGCCCTGGTACGTGTGATGATGAACCTCTACAGTCATAACCCAGTCGGAGACAGCTCATCTCGTCCCTAATCCTAATTCCTTAGCCAGCCAGTAAAAAAATCCCAGACATCAGATTACAGTTAGCCATGTCCTTCATAGCCCACGGCCGGAGTCGGACACCGGCTGCTGTTCCTGGTGGAGACGGACAGGTCGGTTTTTCTGGGCATGTCTTCCTTTGTATCATCCACATATGCTCTGGCGTGCGTCACACAGCAGTTCGGTGCCGTTCTCCTGAGGTCATCTGCAACCACTACCACAGTTATTTGCATCAGTTGGACTGTGTTTGGTTCAATGACGTGTGTTTGGGCCGAGGAGCTGATGAATATGATGTGTTTGTGTCTCCAGTCGAGGTTAACCGCAGGTTGGCGAGCCGCAAGTTGTCAACAGGTCTCCTGACTAATGTTGGAACGGCAAATCCCTTTTCATGAATGTTGAGTGACTGAGATGCATTCTAGCTCCTCTATATGTAGGCAGGCCATCACTGTGGAGAGCAGCACTGGCACAGCACATCAGAGGCTTTCATCTCCAACAGGGGTCATAGCAGAAAACAATCGTTCTCTGCAAGGGGCTTTGGGTAGGGGTCCATGAAAGGTAATATTTGATGCATTATATCTCAGGTCTTCGATTGTCACCATCATTATTAGCAGCATGGGGGCTGAGTGTTTGGCACTGTAGTCTCACAACAAGAAGGTCCTGGATTCAAATCCCATCCCAGGTCCTATCTGTGTGGAGTTTGCATGTTATGTCCGTGTGGGTTTCCTCCAGGTGCTCTGGTTTTCTCCCACCATCAAAAGACATGCATGTTAAGGTTAGTACTCCTGCCTGTACCCCTGAGCAAGGCTATAGAAAAAAATCTCCTAGTTGGTCCCTGGATGCTGCAGCTGCTCTCTGCTCCTATACAATAGAATTGGTTAAATGCATGAAATGCACAATATTTTATTGTACGTGCAATGACAAATAAACTAAGCTTCTTCTTCCATTTGACTAAAAATGAAATTCTATTGTAGAAAGAAGATGTCACAAAACACTGAATCAAGGGCGGCAAGTGTGCCGCGTCATGCTCCGTCATGTCAATCGCCTGGTGGAGATTCATGTATGACAAGCCTCAGCTCACTGCAAATGCAAATCCGTCCGTGTCTATGAGTGTTATCTCGGGGGTGTTTGCTAATCAAGTGCCTTGTGAAAGCCAGGGGAGCGTGATAAGAAGCAGAGTGTAATACGCCCTCTCTAAGGCTCTCTCTGTTTGAACACACACTCATTTTACAGCCTTTTAACTTTCAATCTTCCCGCTGTCAATTTCTCATTCATCCCACTCGTTTGTTATTTCATCAGCCTCTAAGCGGTGATTTGAATTTATACAATGTATCATGGCAGCTGATAACGCATGTCCATGCTGCTTTAAGAGAGAGGATGCTGAGGCCTTTCCAGGATGCTGTTTTTGGTGAGGATCCATCTGGAGGCCGTATGCTGTGCACGCTAGGCAGCATCAATGACTGGCATCAACGAAGCATGCTGAATGAGCCGTGACATGATTTCCTGCTAAAAAGAAGATTAAGTTATTTGCAATCTAATTTTCGAGTTTTTTGTTTTTTTTTCCATTGGTGCGCATTGGTTGTGATAACTCTTTCACTGGCTCCATCAGGAGATGTTGGACGCAGGATCACCATTGGACACAGCTTTACACCTGAGACTTATGCAGCAACTGAAGTTGAGCTTTTAAACCCATCCATAGGTCCACTGTTAACCGTTTATCCGATGTGGGGAACTGGAGCCTATCTCTGCTCATTGGACGAAAGGCTTAGAAACGGGCCAGTTCGCCAGTCCATCGCAGTGCAGAGCAGTTAGGAATAAAGTGTCTTGCTCAAGGGCACTTTGAAAGACCTTTCTGCAGATTCAGGGATTGACCATACAACCTTCTGATCACCAGACCGCCACTCTCTCCATGGAGCCATGCCACCCCTCAATAAGACCTGTTATGAACTAGTCGGGCGTTAGGGTTCAGCGTGATGTGAGCACCTGGAGCATGCAGAAAACATGGAAAAGGAAGAAGGAAGAGAAAGAAGGACTGATATCCAAGACTCGAGAAATAGCCAGCAGATGTGCTAGCTTACCGAGGTAGCTGCTAGCAGTTAGCAGGTCCCTCCAAAAAGGCCTCCCAAGGATTGATCTCAGCTCTGGTGAGCGGCGGGCTCCATCTCGGCATTTTAGTCAAGTTTCGGTTAATGTTGGATGAATCCTCAGATGTAAAAGAAAGTTGGTTCCTCTCAACATCCTTGAACTGGAAAGGGCTGGATCTGCAGTATCCCGAGGAGCATATCCAAAGTGGTGGCGTAATCTCATGACTGAACGTCATCACCTCGTTAGCCAAGTCCAGGGGATGAGCCTGTGCCCCACAGTGGTGTCCTCTTAACAACACAGCTTCAATGCATCTGTTCATTATTTCTCACCGAGAACCAGTGCTAAGTACGTAGAGAAATCTAACCCCCCGCATCACTTCCAACAGCTGTGTCCTGGAGTCCCCCGACATGTACTAGGTCCTCTCAAAGGGCTGGACTGGTAGATGGTCACCTGATGAGTCCTAACTCCTGCTGTGAGTGCAGGCTGGTCATGCTCACGTCTGGCTCTAGGAATAACTCAGCATTGTGATGGACGTAGCTCATATTGGACATTTCAGGTCATCCCCTTCCCTTAGGTTTTCATTCCTGGCTCAGTTAATTGGCTGGAATTGGACTTGTCTGGTACTTGTGTTCAGTTGCCTAAAGATGTGCCATTAGAAAGCTGTGTCTGGTGGTGGTCTCACATCCACCATAATGAAGTTAGCCAGAACGACATCATGACCCACATGCAGGATGACAAATCTATGAAAATAAGTCCCAGGTTGGAAAAAGTGGAATCATCTTAGAGAGGCGATGGACTTGATCCCACCGCCGGGCCTCAGGGAGGGCATCTGGCTGCTTAAGGGTACCTCCTCACATTTCAGCCAATGGGTGCTGGAGGAAGGCTCCAGTATGGCTCTACAACCTGACTTTGGATAAGTGGTTGATGATGGATGGGTGGATGGTATCGGAATGACTGTTAAAGGCAGATGTCGTGAGTTCAAAACCCACCACAGGACATCAGGAATGCTGTCCAGCCTCAATCCCCCAAGCTCCATGTAAAGCTGTGTTCACCCCCAAAACATGGGAACTAATGGTTACACGTAAAACGGAGCCCTTCAGTAAACTACCCACCAGCCACTTTCTACTTCCACAGAGTAGCAATAAGAGGAGGAAGAGACACCCCTCCTTTCCCTCACCACCCACTGTTGAGGTGCCATTGAGGCTTCTGACCACTCCCATGGAGATGCTTAGCAGCCAGCTGTAAAAAAAAAAGAAGTTCAGATCCCCTTGGTGACACACGGTCATGAAACTGTTACCGGATGATGGTGAAGCAAGGTTCAGCTGATGAAGAGCGTGCCTGCTCTTCATCAGCTCACATCTCCCGCATGAACCAATCATATGCAAGGCAGAAATGATCCTGCACATTCATGACTCATTATGCCATCACCTTGTTGAGGGACTGCACCCCTCGATCCGTGTGCTCTAGGCTGTGTGGGTGGAGACACACTCATTTGTGCAGCACGCTTGTTGAGGACGACAACAATGCAGACTGTCTGTATTTATCCTCTTCTGCTAACACCGGGCCATTATGAACTGTGGCTGCACACACTCACAGAATGGAGGTGAATTCGTCCTCTCTTGGCCTCTTATTCCCTTTCTCTTTGCTGCTCGCTCACTTAGTCATGCACTGTGAGAGGATGCGGGGTGGTGAGGACCTCCCTTGTGACAGTTTGTCACAATGTGCCAGGCTGTGGAGGGCCATTGAGCAAACATCACCTCCGCTAATGTGACCTCGTCTCACAAGGCTTGCAGCTTGAGAATTCTGCCTCTTGTGAGCAGTTACAGGTCACATGTCAGGATGCTGTGGGGAGGCCGGAGTACACAGTGTCTCCTCTGTGTGTAAAGACATATTTGAATGTGTTCTTCAGTCCGTTAGGGGATATGTGTGTTCTGGGACTTCCCACGTGTGAAAGCTGCAGCTTCTGGGGCTGAGTGGCTCGGGTAATGATCGCAGTTGGACCGATTGAAATACTTTCCCCCGCGCAAAGCATTACAGAGGACGGAGACGATGCAAATGAAGTGCATGAGAAACCACTTGCACACAGTTAATCCATTCACCCATCTTTCTGTCCATCCATCCATCATCAACTGCTTATCTGAAGTCAGGTCATGGAGGTATTGGTTCCAGCAGGGGATCCCAACATCCCTCTCTCTGGCCACATCCACCAGCTCTGACTGGGGGTCCTGAGGTGGTCCCAGACCAGCCCTCCACCTGGTCCTCCGTCTACCCCGTGGCCTCCTCCCAGCTGGATGTGTCTGCAACACCTCACCAGGGAGGAGACCAGGTGGCCCCCTGACTAGATGCTGAACCTCCTCCACTGGCTCCTCTCTAGGTAGAGGAGCAGAGGCTCTACTCTGAGACCCTCATGATGACTGAACCTCTCACCATGTCTCTGATGGAGACTCCAGACACCCTCCTGAGAAAACCCAGTTCAGCCTGTTGTATCCACGACCTTGTTATTTCACTCATCGTCCAGTCGATCTGCACCCATCCAGATGAAGACTCATTTGAAGGATGAGCCTGGAAGGCTATGAGCACTGCTGGGTTGGCTGTTTGAAGGTGGCGTTCCCAGCGATAGACAAGACTACTCGGGAACCCTAACAAGGTGCCTGGTTTATCCTCCCATTGACGGAGATCGAAGAGGTGCTCCTCAGAAATATCGACTGCCTCTCAGATCTTTTATGAGAAGCAGTGCAGTCAAAACATCTGTTGATGTGAGCTGGAGAGGGAGGTTCAGCATAGCTGAGGGCCTCAGACATCACGGATCAATAAAAGCCATTATGGCATTTCACTCCAAATGTCAGACCAAAGCAGCGAAAGTAAGAATCTTGGACAGAGGGATATGTCCCGTTAAATTAGACCGAGAAAGATCAGAACGGGAGCAGGACAGCGACAGACTCCTTCATGGCTGACAGTAATTGTGAGCAACACAGGTTTTCATGGTGACATTTAGCTTGACATTTATCCACATAAAACTCTTGACTCAATTCATTTCTCTAAAATAGCGGGTCACATTATTAATTCCACCCTGAGAAATGCCCGTAATAAACCCCAATTACCTGTTGGAGGGGCTGCCAATAATCTCCAGTCTTCCACCCATTTTGCTCTGAAGCCGATCTCTTTGTTTGATTAAACCTTGGTCCCTACCCGTGCCAAACATCCAAAGGCTGCTGTGATTTACAGCCCGCTATGGGAATTTATGGATTTCACCATTAGATGTGAGAATAATAGCCCCATTTGGGACTGACGCAAACCACTGCTTTGGGTGCCGGTGTTGTGGAAATGTATTGATGATCTCCTAGGAAACTTGTTTTGTGCCCTTTGTGGCATGTTTGGCCTGGGCCAGGCAAGGCCTCTTGACCTGAATTTGCCAATCTGACAGGCTTCCTGAGGCCCCTGTAGTCTTTTCTATTAACCGAATGGAACATTTGGTTTGAAAATATCTGCAACCAAGCATGAAAATATCAGCTCTGTGTAGCCTATCCAAGTCTGCTATTGAATGCCTCTCTCGTTGTGGACACTTCTGTTCTTCTTCTATGCCTTCTTTGCTGAAAGATGGAGGAAGAACCCCAAACACATCTTCTCCTGTACAGAAGCCGTCGGTCATTTACATGTGTTCTCTTTCATCTAATCCAGGATCACGCCCATGGGAGCAAACGGGCTCAGTAGTTGGGTGTTCAAATCCTGGCTGGGCCGTTTCCAACCACAGCCACAGGTCCATAGTTAGTGGGTCATAATTGGCTAAGCCTCACATGGGTATAAGGGTTAGGTTGGATAAAGTATTCTGGGTTCACTAGTGTCCCCCTCTGGGTCATCCAGGCCTCTTGGTTAAGTGAAGGGAAAGTACTCTGCTTCATTCTCCTCTGACGGCCAAGCACTGTGCTTTCCCCACCAGACCATGATGTGTGGACTAGTGAGGGCTAGTGGTCATGTGACTTGGAGGACTGAC
>OMLC01035927.1:6649-20751 GCA_900302585.1 Regalecus glesne
GAACGCTGTCCCGGATATCCACATCACGCACCCCTTCCACCCAATGAATGCTGGGAAAGAAAGAAAGAAATGATTCCCTTATCAGTCCCGCAAGGGGAAATTTGGATTTCTCTGCATTTTTGACCCAACCTATTGTATAGGAGCAGTGAGCTGCCAACATCTTGGCGCTCGGGGAGCAGTTAGGGGTTCAGTGTTTTGCTCAAGGACACCCCGACATGCTGTGTGCAGGACCGGGGATCAAACCTGCAACCTTCTGATTGCCAGACGACCGCTCTACCCACTGAGCTACGCCGCCCTGGCGTAGCTCAGGGCGCCGGCGGTTAAATTGTTACAGAATAAAGAAAAAAATATAAATATATATTTATCATCAGCAACACTGTATAGTAAGACAATACATACTAGAAAAGCGCTATATAAAAACAGGTCTATTTATCATACTATACAACTGAACAAAACAAGAGAACGGAGCGAAGAACTGCGATGATGAGCTTCTACTAAAGTTGTGATGAGATAGCACCCGCAGATTACTGCGACCGTGAATTACTGCTAAAGTTCTAAAGAGAACCCAACTCTGCTACATTCACTCCGAAAATAGTAGAACAATTCACTCCTTACAGAAATAGTCTGTCATTAGTCCTTGGTTCTGTTTTGCTAATCTGTTACTGTCGATGATTTTCGAGATCTTTGCCAGATTAGACTTGAAATCATCAACTTCATCCTTGACGAAAAAACTGTATGTCTGGAGTATGTTTTGGGGGTGACTCATCAGTTACCACCTCTGTGTCAACCTTCTCTTCAAACTCATCTTTATTGGTCAGAAACTCAAAAAGAATGTCACAATCACAACTTAGTATCACCGGTAGAAAGATTTGTTACAGCCCCTAACAACACTTTCTGAATTTACTTGTAGTGATGCAAGATAAGGTGCAAATTAGTATGAGGTTCGAGTTAGCGAGAATTTGAGTTATCAAGGGTTCAAGTTACCGAGGGTAAAATTACAGTAAATGTATGCCACAAATCCAAGGGAAATTAATTTTGGTACAAGTTAGCATGAGGTTTGAGGTATCGAGGGTTAAATTTATCAGGAGTCGACTGTTATTTGATTTGGTAAAGTTTTACACCAGAGGCCCTTCCTAACACAGCCCTCCCTATTTATCTGGGCTAGGGACTAGCACTCAAAACTAGGTGGGTTAATGGGTTTTATTTATAACTTTTTTAAATCCCTCAACTTTTTTAATTACTTTTTATTAAGAAAAATTATTTGTCACTGAGAAATGTAAAAAAGAACTGGCGATACTCCAGTGTTTCAGCTAGGGACATCTGGAGCCCTAATTGTATCCCTTGATGAGAAATTGTCATTCAGTTTATGGAATTGGAGACAAAAGAGGTATTTCAGTGTTACCACTGACTTTTACAATCTGGTAAACACAGGGAATGAGATTGTAATCATCTGACACCTGATATAACATATTATTGTTTGTTTCCAAAATGTGTTCAAAAACATGCATATGTGATCAATTATTTTTTGTATATAGGATATACTCGAGTAAAGTGTGTAAACATTCTGGTGAACATTAGTATGACTGATTCCTCACCTCTCTACAATTGGTCCCTTATCTTTGATCCAATACCGTGAGCCCTCTTTGTGTGCTTCGACAGAGCCAAAGGTGAAACTCCGCTCATACTCCTCAAGCATCCGTTTCTGGTTCTCATTGGCAGCGTAGGCCTTCCAACCACATGGAGATGAAAATCAAATTCAGATGTTTCATAAAAATAGAAGTGTAGTGTTCAGATTCTCACTAAAGGAAGAGACTTTAAAAAAAAATTAATTTCTTTTTAAATAGGTTTTTCCCCTTTTTCCCCACTGGAATTTCCCGAGTTACCTATAGCTGTGTCGCTTTGTTGCCCCTCTAGAGCGTTGACAGGAAGGAGGAAGCCGTAGCATGTGTCTCCTCCAAGTCACGTGACAACTAGCCCTCACCATTTCATACATCACGGTCTCGCAGGGAAAGCACAGTGCTTGGCCATCATGGGAGAACAAAGCAGAGTACTTTCCCTTCACTTAACCAAGAGGTCCGGACGACCCAGAGGGGGACACTAGCGAACCCAGAATACTTTATCCAACCTAAACCCTATACCCATGTGAGGCTTAGCCAATTATGGCCAATAACTTTGGACCTCCAGCCGTGGTTGGAAACAGCACAGCTGGGATTCGAACACCCAACTGCATGACGCAGAGATGCGTTAAACATCCCCTTAACCCCCTGTGCCAGCGGAGGCCTATGATTTATTTATTTTTGCTGTCATGGCATATCTCAGATGAACAAAAAGAGGCGCAACAACATCATATAATTCATACTCTTTCTCACCTGTGCCTTTTGGAGGTAATAGCTGACTTTTTCCATGACTGCAGCGTAGTCACCCCTCTTCACTGTGAACTCTTTGCCCTCAAAGCTGAAGCTACCGCAGCGTGATTCACCCTCTCCATCCACCACACAGTCTGTAGAGTAAAATTTTAAACATAGAGCACAATATTGCAGTATCAGTATAATGAATTTTATTCATTCCTTAACCACTATATTAACTCAATACCAGTCAAAAAAAACACTGGCAAAAATCAAAAAAAGATGATACAATCCTCAAATGTTCACCTTTTTGCACAGCTGATGCCAAGCGCACCTCATAGCAATCTTTGCCCCCATTCTCCCTCTTAAACAGTCGAGTGTTGTAGGCAGATAGGTTCTACAGGGGACAAGCAAAGCTTAGGATAAGCAGGGTTGGACTGAAAGAGCAGACTGAATCTGCTGCGGAGACTGAGGTCTCTTTGAGTGCAGGGGACACTCCTGAAGACATTTTACGACACTGTGGTGGCATCAGCCATTTTTCATGGAGTGGTCTGCTGGGGCAGCAGCATCTCAGCTACGGATAGAAAAATACTAAATAAACTGATTAACAAGGTTAGCTCTGTCCGTAGATGCTCCCTTCCCACAGTGGAGGTGGTGGGAGAAAGGAGGATGATGGTTGAGCTGTTATCCATGATGGACAACGAATCCCATCCCATGCAGGACTCCCTCACTGAACTAGAGAGCTCCTTTGGCAACAGGTTACTCCATCCAAAGTGTATGAAGGAGGGTTATCACAGGTTTTCCTTTTTGTAAGCTGTTAGACTCTATAACCAGCACTGCTCTCCCAGTAGACCCCATACACACCAAAAATGATAATAACTGGATATTATACCATACAATATTTCAATATTTTGTTTCAGTCTGCAATAAGATGTGCAATATAAGTCAAATATTTAATGGAATATCAATTCACTTTGCAAAAAGAACAATTCTGTATGCAATTTTAATTGCAAAGTCTTTTTCATGCCTCTGTTCTGCTTTCCGCTTTGCTGCTTGTGGCACTGCAAATTTTCCCTTGTGGGACAAAAACAACCTTATCAAATCTTAAGAGTAAGCTGACTAATAAATAAATATTTCCAAAGAAGGGTATGCTAACAAGGCAAATTTAAAAAGCTTTAAGAGAGATGATGTGAGAAAGTGAGAAAGCAAGAGGTTAGAACTGACACCAGTAATAACAATAGATGAACAGGTGAGAAAACCATTACAACCATTACATTACAGTGAAAAGACAAATGAGCATTTTAATGAGTATGACCAGGGAGCAGGGGAGGGAGCATTGAATGCAAGATAGAATAAGCATTATTCACCAAGTCTGCCTATACACACAAAGAAATTTATTCTAGTACACAACCAGCTTCTAGAACTTGCAAACTCACACAATGAACAAAATACAAACAGTAAACACTGAAGAAATAAATGGAACAACTGGTCATTGGAGTGATCTTTGGTGCAAAATCCATTTACCTTCGAATCAAGGAACTTCTGGGCAAGTTCAGCATCCTCTAGATAACAGTTTCCTGAGAAATAGGTGGTAATGCCCTTTAAAGAGAACATGAAGGTAGATCATGTTATCCAATAAAGAATATGAATAAATGAAAAGACAAAAGGAAAGTCCAGCATCGGTAGCAGAAGTTATAAAGGCTTTTGACAAAGTTTCCTGAAATAATCAATCAATACCTGAGATTCTTGAAATAAATCAATGAATATACAATTTCCCATTCTATCCGTCTATGAAAAGATAACACTAAAGCCAAAAAAGTTCACATACTTGATTTAACACAACCACTAAAAGTCTTTATTCAAGCTCAATAATCCAGGTAAGGAAATCACAAATATAGATGAGGTGACCGGTGACATCTTCAGTCCAAGCTGACTGTAGGTATCACCACCCTTATAAACCATACAGTTGCATAATGAAAGAAATCAATGATGGTTTCATGTGCAACTTGGCCACTGACTAGAGTTTCAATGGTAATGTGAACTATTCACAGATTGAGTAATAGTAGGAATCACAGCATTATAAGATGAAGGACAAGAGAAGGACAACAGCTGCGTAAGCGTAAACCTGTGGTGATTCCGTACATGGTAGGAGTGTTGGAACAGTTGAGACATGTATTTTCCAAACACCACATCATGGTTGCTTTCAAATCCCAAAGCCCACTGCACCAGAAATCAATCTGAGCCAAGGACTTGGAGCCCAGCACAAGCAGAGCAATATAATGTATGCTATTAAGTGCTGGGAGGATTACTGTGAATGGTACACTGGGAAAACCAAATACATGCTGGCCAAGGGATATCACAAGACAGAAGACCTAACCTGTCAAGCCAGGAATCTGCAGTCTACACCCATCTTTGGGCCAGTGACCACTATTTCAAGGACGAGGATGTACACATCCTAAGGGGGAACACTGGTTTGAATGGAGAGTCAAAGGAACCGTCTATGTTAAGAGGGAATGACTATCACTGAACCAGGGGATGGGAGGGAGACAGACAGAGAAGGAGAGACAGAGAGAGAGAGAAGAGTACATCTACCACTATCTTACAATGCTGTGATTGCAATCATCCCCATATCCTCTGGGAATAGTACATGAAATCATTGAAAGTCCAGTCAACGGCCAATTCACATTGGTAGCCTTCTTTGGCCATTATGCAACTGTATTGTTCATAAGGGCGAGGATACCTGTACTCAGTTTAAACTGAAGACCTGTTAGAGTGATGAAATATTTCTTTCGATAAACGCTGTATTTAGTGTTTATCAAAACCGAGTCAACCTGTTATGTGATCTATCACTGAAAATGTCTGTATGTCTATCATTCTGTCTATCATTCATGTACTTGTAAAACCAGAGTGATGATAAAAATCTTGAATAATTCCATATGGCTGAACAGGAGATAGCACATTGGTGGCAAAGCATTGCAGCAAAATTTTTATTCATCCACTTAAATCACATAAGGATTTAAAACATGTTCTTAAATCCACTCTTCTGAAAAGATTTATGTGTAACAGCCACAAGGCAGTTATTCAGAAAAGACTTCAATGGCGCTTGGTAATTGTCAACATACAAATGTCAGATGACTCAACTTGTCATGATATACCCAGGCACTCACCTTATCGCCTAGCCCCAGCTGCTTCTGTTTGTCTTCTAGGGAATAGAGGAGACTGGAACAGCTGTCCCACAGTGCTTCCATCTCACTGGGCTGTTCCTGAAATGCCTGGCTACCCCACATGACAGCTTTTAGCTTGTCCTGGGATAGGCAATAGACATGCATTAAAAATCACATATACAATACATCTAAATGATAGCAATACAACATTAAATGCTAAACAATACAAACTAAACAAGACCGTATGAAGAGTGTTCAGATAATAACATAAAAAACAAGCCCGTTTACCTTGGGTAGATTGGGGATGAACTTTGTGTCTCCAAAAGACTTGTAGTTTCCCATGTTGGCATACAGACCTGCTGCATATACCAAAAAGGCCTAAACAAGATAAACCCAAAACCCAAACATAAATACATCCTCAGATGGTAACAAACACACAGAGACATATCAAATATTAAGATATATGCTTTTCATTATTTTTGAGTCATTAATACCCTTTTAGACATCTTTGCATATGTGACTTCAAAACGGGAAATGGAGAAACGTAAAGAGAAGTCCGAAGTAAAACAAGAAAATATAGCCAGTTACCTGGTATTCTTCACCGCTGACCCCAGCTGCTGTAGCAACCTGCTCCAGCTCAGTAGGTGTTTGCTTTCGGAAGATTCTCTGTAGCAGGACAAAGATGTTTGCAGACTCTGGGGATGTCTGGAGTAGCACTGCAAGGCCCCCATACCTAGGAGGACATTGACTTTTGGTAGTGTTACAGTTCATTTAACAAAACAGCCATTTTATATAAACAAGCACTCAATCAAAAATATCAAGGATAATAAAACATTTTGAAAAAGGCACTTCTATTTCTGTAATATTCATTTTTAATTTCAGATACAAGATAGTCCTGATTGTAAGGCAGTGCATGGGGAAAAATACAATGAGAGGTTTTCAATTTGTAAATGCAGTCAATATAATTAGTATGCTACTTAAAACATCAGGGTACATTCTAAGTAATGTGACATTAGTTTGTATTTAAAATAAAAGAATCAGATCATGTTGGACTTGTCAAAGCATGGGAAATGTTCCATGAATTGGATCTAGCTATGGCTCTGGACCACACATTAGCTAACAGGTTTCAAAACAAACAGATGATGAAGTTCTGTTTATATGTTGCTGATGTATCTTTATCACTTTTGTACTTATCTTTTGACCTCTTTACACACACACACACACACAAACACACAAACAGGATTTGTATTCCAGCCGTTTTCCCCGCTAGCGGGGGTTGACCGGTCCATGGATTCGTCTCCTCCAAGTCATTGACTCTCCATGAATTTTTGTTGTGGAGCGAAGTTTTTTTTAAATTTTTTTAAATTTTTATTTTTTATGACCGGATGCCCTTCCAGACGCCAACCCTTTTAGTCGCCTCTTACGACATGCAGGGATACGGTGGATGAATTCTGACCCCCATCCACAGAGGGGGATATCTTTTGACCTCTTTATGCGATAAATATGATACAACTCTCTATGTCCTGATATAAGTATCTTACCAGGCTGCACGTGACAGGTAGTGGGCATACATCTGCTCCCGCCGTGAAAGCAAACGAAAGGCCTCACGACAATCGAGTGAAGATATGCCAATATCATTTGGGAGGTAGTACTGAGAGTCCACCATCTTTTTTCCTTGAATTAACAGCGATGACGACAAACTGAAATAGATTGAGGGATAGAATGAATGAAGTGAGATAGCAAAAAAGTAGGGGAGGGGATTAGGGGATGGGAAATGTGAATAAGACAAGGAGAAGCAGAGAAGAGGAAGAGAGGCAAAAGGTATCAGAAGGAAGGACATGCATAATGAAATGAAAAGAGGAATATAGCAGCAGGTGCCACAAAAGGTTGAATCAGTTCATCTGGACACATTTTATTGAAAGAATAGAATAAAAATGAAATAATGATACAAAAGAACAGAATTGAAACTGTGTCATAAAACGTTGTGTTCAGATGAACTGATTATATATTTTTTGTCATTTCATTACCTGGATTATCGACCATATCTAAATACAGCAGGAGGTGGGTTTGTTAGTGTGTGTGTTGAAGGGAGGGGGTGTCAGGAAAATAAGTGAAGTTATGATCCTATTGACATTTGTTAGTGGCCCAGTTTATAACCTGTGAGGCTGCTTTAGTCTCAAAGGGACATAGAGAAAACATAGGAAGTCAGTGTATTTATCAGTACTTATAAAGCGACATTTGCTCAATCTCATATCTAGACCCATTATAGATAATCATGGCACTACTTCAAGAGGAAGCTAGCATTTGCCTAGCTACCACTTATAGATGTTTTCTAACAAGATTTCAACAGTAGCGTTTGACTAGAGTAATGCTAACGTTTGTAGAGCAATCATTTTAATTTAAGTCTAAAACAATAAAGCCTGCCGCGAAATTTTTATTGTATACAGCACATACATAACCCTAACTGCGCATCCATCAAGACAAACTAGCTAGCAATTTAAATTAGGGTACCAAATCGGCTTGAGGATTTGAGTGTTCAAACCGTAACAAAACCAAAGTGACCAAATACTACACAGTCTCTTTTCAACAGTAAAGATCTATAATTTCTCAATTCTGAAGGACACAAAAAGTAACATTAACTCACTCACTGGTTTAACACCTGATTTTCTTTCAGCTCCAAACGTCAATTTGCAATCTCACGCTCTACACACTTCCTGTGCTGGGTCATCGTAAACCCGCCTTTGAGCCAATCATTAAACGTTCAGCATACTTGATCTGAAAACTGTCCAATCACAATCTACTTAAATTGAGTCCTTAACTCGACCCTCAAATCTGTTGCTCAATCACACAGAGGACTCATGAAATTACTCGTAGAATCAACTGTACACGTAAATATTCTCACAGATTGAACTACATAGTTGACAATAGCTATAACACACATCAGAAAATGCAGTACATTTCCATCTGTTGTTCCTAGGTATCGTACGTGACGAGGTGGCCGAGTGGTTAAGGCGATGGACTGCTAATCCATTGTGCTCTGCACGCGTGGGTTCGAATCCCATCCTCGTCGGAGTATTTTTCAAGAAGCTTCCCCATCTAAATCTTTTCAGAGAACTCATTTTGAATCTATTCCTGTTGCTAACAGCACGTAAACAAACCCGAACAACCCCTAAACTCACTTCCTACACGCCGTTCAAGCGGTGCCGGCAATGCAGCAGAGGGTACACGTACGAATATCAGCGCATGCGCAGAATGGATCAAATTGCTGTCACCTCCCGGATTAACTACTGACAAGCGGATAAGACCCCCTCGTATCACAAATGTACTAATAAACATGCGAGAAATCAATCCTACAGCAAAACAGAAATTAGTCCATTGGGAAAAATCTCCAATAGTTTTACTATTTAATGGGAAACAACATTGCTTCTCTTTTGTGTCAGAATCAGTTTAGGTTTTCAACCCTATGGGAGGGTTGAGGCTAGGCTGTGCCCACATGGAGACAAGAAGCTTCCCTGCAATGTCTAAACAAATGGATATCTGTCTTGATGAATGCTCAATAATCCAGGTATGGGAATCACAAAAAAGAGGTGAATCGGTTCAACTGGAGCAGAAGTTCATTCAGAAACGTTAAGTCACTCAAACAGGGGACATCTTTAGTCTGAGCATATTCCACGCATCCCCTCCCCTTTATAAGCAGTGCATCGATGCCACACCCCAATAGGCTTGGTTCATATGCAAGTTGGGTCAACTGCACATTCAGTGGCAAAGAGCACCATTCACAGAGGATTGGGGAATACCTGCAATCAAAGCATTGTAAGACGCCGACAGATGTACACTCTGGCCACCACCTGTGTTCAAGGATGGTAGTTCCCTCTATACATAAATGACCTCTTTAACTGTGCCATCCTCTTTCCCTTAGCCAGCGTCTGTTTGGTCACATGGAAATCTGAAAATACTTTAAGAAGTTGTGGCCATTTGAATGTATGCCCCTCTGACAAACATCTAGTACGGAAATAAACTATATCGCTGCACACGCCCCAACAAAGAGCCAGCATTTCCTGAAACTGTACCCCATTTAAAACACAAAATGTATACTTTTAAGGCAAACAATACTGTAATCTGAAATATGGAGTGGCTTCTTCGTGATATCAACTTAAACATTCTGAAAAAAAGAAAATCGCTAATTTTGAAATAAAAACACTTCTTTCTTTGTTTACTTGAATTCAGCGCATCCGTATTGCTGCTGATTTCACCGTGGTGCGTCACGTATTTATTTGCTTGAGGTGTCTGAGCATGAGAGCGCATATCTGTGTAGCGCCTCCTAGCGTCCCCTATTAGTGTGGAGTGGGCTCCCCAAATTCCTAAGGAGCGAGAGATCTCTTTCTAACAATAATTAATGCTCTAAACTACCCAAAGACATGCAAATATCCAAAAGAATCGAGTTTAGAATATTTACTCAAACAAGTATTATATACAAATATACATAAATCACTAATAAACTTACTCAAACAACATTGGGTACCCAACAAGTGTCAGCAGGGAGATGCAGATCTGTGTCGGTGCTGGCGCTCAGTTAAACCTAAAACAAGATGGCTGCTTCATGCCCAGAGCGCCATGAAAGAAAACAAAAGCAATCTACTAGTGGCTGTCGTGATAGCACGCCATGTCGGCAATCGTGGGTGTCGAGACGTTATGAGACCGCAGTATTACCGTAGAATGTCCTTTCAAGACCCACTGTCCGTTTGTCTACACACATTCATTACAATATACACAATCACTGGCGTTCAACAAACTATACATTCAACTGACAATAAGCCAGTACGAGCTCACAGGTCTGGTTTCTTCTCGCTCCTTCGTTCCTCCTTGACTCTCAGCTTCCCGCTTCACCACGAACTCCGACCCCAGCTCTGATTGGGCCCCACTCCGTGAGAGGGAATCTTAACCGATAGATCTCTCAACACATAAGCAACAGCTCCAAAGGAAAACAAAACAAAAACACAATGAACCAAAGGAATCCACAAAGTTCCCATTTGGCTACACAATGGGTAAGGGTTTATTTGCATGACAGCTCGAGGATTTTTTTAAAATATCTGGTTGTTTTGGTATAGGGTGCTTTATAGCACCTTCCAGAGGGGAGGAGAGTTGTGTTGCAGGATGTGATGGGTCTTCAGTAACATTGCTTGCCCATATCCTGACTTCCGAGTGGTATAAGTGTTGAATGGAAAGCAAGTTGGCGTCAATGACTTTCTCTGCAGATCTTACTGTTCATTGATGTCTGTCCCTATCCTTAGTGGTGGCTGAACCAAACTAGATAGTGATGGATGTATGGAGGACAGGCTGAATTATTGCAGTGTAGAAGTGAACCAGCAGTTCTTTAGGCAGGTTAAACTTCTTGAGCTGATGGAGAAGATACATCCTCTCCTGGGTCTTTTTAATGATTGTATCAATGTTCGGTGTCCACCTTAAATCATGGAAGATTGTGGAGCCAAGAAGTCTATAGGTTTTCACCATAGACACCATGATATAGAGTATGGTGAGGGGGCATAGTGTTGGAGATAAACTGAGCATATTCAGCTACAGATTGTTGTGACCGCACCAGTGTCAGCAATTCAGAGGGTTAATGTTATCTCCAACAAATTTTAAGAAGTACATTACAAAAGTAATGTCCCAGTATAAGTGCATAGTGACTGGGGGCTGCAGTAGAGGAAGTGGTTTGGAAAATGACAAGTCAGATGTTGCGTGTTCAATCCCACCATGGGGTGTCAGGAAGGACATCTGACCTTCATTCCCCCAAGCTCCATCTAAATCCATGTCCACCCCCACAATGTGGGGACTAATTGTGACACATAAAACAGGCCTCTGCTGTAAATGCTAATCTGCTTCACAAAAGACCGCATGTAACACCGGTGCCACGAACAACCCGGACACATTATGCGGTTATTCCCCTTTTTCCTTTTTCTTTTTTTTTGAAATCACAAAGAAAATCACTGGTGGCATTGTGGGCACAGCGATGTGGATGCCAAACATCAGTAACGAATGTGACCAGGTAATAATTTCTGTGTTAACCACTAATGAGGGCACTGGCTTAGATGACTTGTTCCAAGGCATCATGAAGCACTATCAGAATGCTGGGGAGCCAGAGCCAGGAGATATTTATCTTGACCAAGATTACTGCAGCGAGAAAGGTATGACCTTCAGAATGTTTGTGCAACAATGTATTATTTGTTACAGGCACAAAAGTAAGAGAATTTATTTTAAAAAATCTAATTGTACGTTTAATGTATACCAAATGAAACAAACATTTAAGCTGGCAAACATTAATCTATATCATATGTAGCCCCCCATTTGCTGCCTGTTTTATATTAGGATTGTGAAGTCCAACACAGGAGACTTGGATGCGTTTTCAGTCACGCTGAAAATCAATTTATCACAATATGCACAATACATTCAAACCTTGTTGATCATTTGTATTGGTGTACTTCCCAGTTCATGTGTAGTTTTGACTGTCGGAGACCAAAGTGAGACTGGATATTTTCCACTTCATGGGGTGATTCACCATTGGTCTCATGACAGAACACGATCCTCTCTGTGGTACTTTCTGCTCAAAGTTGTCCAGCTGTATTAATGACTGGAATCAAGATGACATGGTTTGTCTCAAGGAAGCCGAGAGGTCAGAGTTGAGGAAAAAGCATGTCGGCCATCTTCATATAGAAATAAGAAATTGGCCAACTTCAGTTTCAGTGAAGTGGCCAAGCATTGGGGTGAGTCAGTAGAGCCCACACTTGAGAGTCTGGTTCATATCCTGCCACATAGCTCAGCAAACGTGAGGCATTCATTGTGAATGAATGAATGAATGAATGAAAGGTATTTTTATTTTTGAACAAGTATAAAAACACAAATATATCTGTTCATTTAACACACACACACATACACGCACACACACACACACACATATATACACACATACAATGTATTTATGTATGTATGTAAAGGATTTGTAAAGCGCTTTAAGTGGCCATTAGACTAGAAAAGCTCTATAATAATAATGATTCCCTCATCAGTCCCACAAGGGGAAATTTGGATTTCTCTGCATTTTTGACCCAACCTATTGTATAGGAGCAGTGAGCTGCCAACATATGGCGCTCGGGGAGCATTTAGGAGTTAAGTGTCTTGCTCAAGGACACCTTGACATGCTGTACGCAGGACCGGGGATCGAACCTGCAATGTTCCGATTGCCAGGCGACCGCTCTACCCACTGAGCTATGTCAGAACAACTCCATTCACCATTTACCAGCTAACTGCACACTAAATTTGGCTCAATGCAACCAAAGGGAGACAAGGTACTGGATGTGGCAGAGGGTCATCTTCTGTGGAAAGCTTTCTCTACCACAAATGAACATTTATCCCCAGTAAGTAGAATTATATATCTTTGGCATCCTGACGGGGTGGGAAACCCTCCACACCATCAACACACGCAAAGCAGCAGGGCATGATGATGTACTGGAGCGTGTACTCCAGGGCTATGCTTACCAGCTAGCAGGGGTAGTCACACACATTTCAACCTTCTCTCTGTCATTATGCACAGTCCCTGCTTTCCTCAAATCCAACACCGTCCTATCCATTACAAAAAGCCTAGGGTAACTTGCCCAAATGATTCTAACACAGGCACTCTCAACCCTCTCATTTCAAAATGCCTTGAACGATTGTTACTCAACCACATCAAAGACACTGTTCCAGCTGACCTAGACCAACGACAGTGCGCCGGTCGGGCAAACACATCGGCTGAGGACACCATCTATATGGTATATAGCCCTCTCTCACCAGGACCCAACACCTATGTCAGGAAGTTGTTTGTTGATTACAGCTTAGCCCTTAACACCATAAAACCAAACAAGTTGGTCAACAAACTCCACGAACCAGGACTATCTCTATCCATGGGCAGTTGGGCAGCATAGCTCAGTGGGTAGAGTGGTCAACTGATGATCAGAAGGTTGCAGGTTCGATCCTGGGTCCTCTGAGCAAGACGCTGAACCTCATCCCCAAGGGCTTTGTACTTAGCCCTCTGCTTTATGTATTTTTCACATGATTGCCAGCCCCCCCCGCCCCAAATAAATAGATAAATAATATAGCTTAGACAATATTGTTAAGCTTAAAGATGACAAGGGGCCTCTGGTGGTGTAGGGTGTTAAGACACCTATGTTCAGTGCATCTCTTCGTCATGCAGTCGGGTGTTTGAATCCCAGCTGCACTGTTTCCAACCACAGCCAGAGGTCCATAGTTAGTGGGTCATAATTGGCTAAGCCTCACATGGGTATAAGGGTTAGGTTGGATAAAGTATTCTGGGTTCACTAGTGTCCCCCTCTGGGTCGTCCAGGCCTCTTGGTTAAGTGAAGGGAAAGTACTCTGCTTCATTCTCCTCTGACGGCCAAGCACTGTGCTTTCCCCACCAGACCATGATGTGTGGACTAGTGAGGGCTAGTGGTCATGTGACTTGGAGGAGACACATGCTACCACTTCCTCCTTCCTGTTGATGTTCTAGAGGGGATCAAAGAGACTGACCCAGCAGTAGGACACTCAGGGAATTCAGGTGGGG
>OMLC01035928.1:0-16507 GCA_900302585.1 Regalecus glesne
TTGTTTCCAAAACACTCTAAACTCCCTCAAGTAAATGTCAGAAAGCTATACCAAGATTGGCCTTACCAATATTGACACACAAGACAGTGAGTGATATTTAGTTATATATAAAATTGGATTGTCACTGGCCAGTTACAACATGGAAAGTCAGTGCCAACAGAAAATCCATAAAATACAAGAAGTTGTTCCCCCTCAGATGTGAGATTTCCTATCAAAAAAATGAAGTAAAAACAATATGGGGAGTTTATTATGCGTTGAAATGGAAGAAATGTTTAGGCTCACTTTTGCCCCGGTAGGCCTCATTAATATGTACCCCTATGGGTAGCAGCATATATAGATATAAGAGTGAGATGTGAAGGTCCATCTCTTCTCTTGGTAGACCTCTCCTAGCCAACTCTCATAGTCTGGTATCCCTTGTAGGTTATGTAGGATCTGGTATATCATAAAAGAAATTAGATTTACCAAGTGCCACAAACAGAGGTCAAGAGCCAGTATAGGTAAGGGGGTAGGACATTCATCTGGTACTCAGAAGATTGGTGGTTAAATCCCCAGTTCCTTCAGAAAGTTTGTTGAAGTTTCTTTGAGTGAAACACAATCTCTTATTGCTTGGGACAACAGATGAATATTAGCCTAGTGGCTAAATTTGGCATATTTACATCATAAATGTTTATTGATATCCACTGTCCCTATAAAAGAAGATTATTATTATTATTAGGCCGCAGTTGCTCAGCAATAGCGCACATGTTTCAGGAACTGATGAGCCAGAGGCTGCAGGTTCAAACCTACTGCATGCCATCAGGACAACCATCTGGTTTTAATCCCCAAAGCTCCACGTAAGTCTTTTTTATTATCATTTCATCCCCTTTTTCCCCCCACCTGAATTCCCCGAGTTATCTATGGCTAGCTCTGTCACTTTGATAACCCTCTAGAACATCGACAGGAAAGAGGAAGCCATAGCATGTGTCTCCTCCAAGTCACATGACGACTAGCCCTCGCTATTTGCACATCACGGTCTCGCGGGGAAAGCCCAGTGGTTGGCCATCTGAGGAGAACGAAGCAAGAGTACTTTCCGTTCACTTAACCGTGAGGGCCCCAACGACCCAGAGACAATAGTAAACCTAGAATCCTTTTTATCCAAACTAACCCTTATACTCTTGTGAGGCTTAGCAAATTATGCCCCACTAACTATGGACCTCCAGCCGTGGTTGGAAGCGGCATGGCCAGGATTCTAACACCCAGCTACATGACACAGAGATGTGTGGATCAGCGCCTTAACCCCCTCGCCACCAGAGCTCCAAATAAGTCTGTGTCCACCCTCACAATGTGGGGACTAATTGTGACATGTTAACGTGGACCTCTCTCATAATATTACAGTAACTTGTATTCACAAATGTATAACTTGCAACCCTTTCTCAAATGAGGATGCATTCATATATCTCATTCTAGACTAAGGTAAAGGAAATTGCTGATATTGTATTCATTGCGATGAGACATATTTTAAAGGTTTATCTCCTTAAGTTAATCTCAAACAGCCCAAATGCCAACATGGCCACAGTTTGATATGTTTGGTGGTTTTACAGGGGCTGCTAAATGATTTCAGTGAAAACCTTGGCTGCCCAGGAGCTATAGACATTATTAACCAACCATTCCTGTCTTTGTATGAGGTCTTATCTCCTTTAAAAGCAATTAGACATAACATCCATTCTGTTTGCCATGATAAGAGATCAAACGTTACCTGTGTCTGTGCAAATAAAATGCTAATCCACAGCCCACTGAAATGCCTTCATGGTGGGCTGAGTAAGTATGCCTCAGGAACCCACATGCAGATTACCTGCCCGTCGACCTTTTCTTAATTATTATTCATGTTTACAAACTTTCCTCTCTCGGGACGGGCCACAGAACTGGCTGCATACGTAATGAGCAAACAGAGCCTGCACTGGCGCACAGCAGTGGACATGAATTTATTCATGTGGACTGCACAGCTAGAGGAGCCCATCCGCACAGGGGACCCCTGTTTCTCCGGCTTTCCATCTCCAGAGACCAGACATTTATGAAGACATTCCCTTGGAGTCATTACAATAGCATTACCATTTCGAGCGGCCTCTACCTGCGTCCTGATTGCATTTATACCCCCCACCACCATCACCACAACCACCACCACACCCCAGCCTCCCCACTCATCCCTATCCTGTGGACGTAACCAAGCAAGGTGAGGGAGAGTGCAGCGTCTGGATTCCCCTCGGGGACGCGTGGAGAGAGGCGCTTAGCAGCAGCACGTTTTACATCTGCTCTTTATAGTCAATAACGTCTCAGCCACCCACAAGGGGGAGAACAGGCAGCTGACTTCCTGCAGTCTGATGGGAGAAATGTGCTTAATTGTTGAATAAGTCAAAAGTCTCAGAAATTCACGAACTCACTCTTTAGACACACACATGAACAGATGCACAAACTTCGGCATAAAGAAAGTCGTGCTTACCATTCAGGTCCCATGTATGAAAAATAAATAACCCTGTCTACGTGCTGAAGTGTGTATGAACCTAAATACCTCTAAGGCCCTTTTAAATTATTCATTAAATGTCTGACATTGAAGTTTTAAGTATACATTTTCCCTCCTTCATGACAGATGCACTCTGTGTTGATGTTTTTTAATGCAACGGCAAAACTTTAGCTAATTCTGTGACATTTTGAGCGCTCGTTTCTGATTCACTATGCCAAAAAAGGAACAACACTCCTCAAGGTTTCTTTTGAGAAGCTCAGTTTAGCAGAATACAAACAAATGTCTGTTGTCAGCCTTGTGTCAATCAGCTCGATTCAAACAGGGAGCATGCTTGCTACACATCGCTTGCCGTCACCTGCTGATGAAGCATTGTTGCAACAAACCACACAGCTTGACTGACACTCGCCCTGCAAAGATAATGTCAGTACAACATGAAGAACATGATGCTTGAACATCATGTTTTGGTTAATTGAATAGTGAACAGGCCACACACTAGGCATGGAC
The DNA here is from genome assembly GCA_900302585.1 of Regalecus glesne. NCBI lineage: Eukaryota > Metazoa > Chordata > Actinopteri > Lampriformes > Regalecidae > Regalecus > Regalecus glesne. The sequence goes on from OMLC01035928.1 coordinate 3,002, forward strand.
ATGATTTAAAACAAAACAAATGACACTTAAGGTATGACATGTAAGCCAATAAGTCTAGTCATCGTAAGAAGATACTGCTATTTCGCTGGCAATACAAATTGGCGATTATGTTTTACTTGGCAGTTGTCTAACCAGTTTGTCCAATTGGATGCATGGCAAGTAGGGACAGATTGTTCTTGTTTTCTGCATTAGCACAGAGAGAGTATTTCCCAGGAGCTAAATGGCTGATTTAATGCAATAATGAATCATTAGAAGAACTCATTTAGGACTGGTGTATGCCAACTCATCAGAGCAATTGAGCTTAATTAAGTCCAACTCCGCTGGGCTCGCCCTGTTTCAGTAAGGTTTGACCACTGCCTGTTCCAGCCAACAGGGGAGCATATAGCTTCCATGAGGATGTAAGCAAGTCCTATGAATGAGACCAACAGAGAGAAATCGACATTCATTCTCGGTCTAAGTGGTGTGAGGGGGTGCTGCCATAGGAAGGAATCAATTCCACCTGACCTTCCAACTTAATCACTACTCGTTCCACCTCCAGCACTCCACGATGATTTGGTGGGGCTAGGTCTGAGAGGGGTCAAAAGTCATAAAGAATAATGGAGGTATAGGGGGTCAGTCGCTCAGGGCATATGTGTGGGTTAATGTTAATCTTTGTGTTTGTTCAGGGAATGTTGGTGGTGGGGGTGGCTCAAAGAATGAAATATCAACTTCAATTGCTATTGTTCATTTAGGTAAAGGTAGTGTGTGAGAGGTTTATTTTATGGTCACGTTTAGTCCCCATGTTGTGGGGTGGACACACACCATGATTGAATATGGAGGATTAAGGCCAGATGACCTTCCTGATGCCCAACAATGGGTTCTAGCCCAAAGCCTCTGGCCTGTCAGTTTCCTAAGTGCGCGCTCTACCACTGAGCTACTGCAGCCCCCATTTGGGTAAAGGTAGTGTGAAGGATCTAAATTGCAGTGGAGTAAATTTGTTTAACTTGCCGGCTGTAAAGGGCAAGTGGCTGCTGGCCACCAGGTAAGGTCAGTAACAATGTGAGCTGGCCTGTCCAAGGCATTGATGGTGACAGGATGCTCCGGGGACTATGGCAGACTGAGTCGATAATATGAGCAGAGTAGGTCAGGGCAGGGTGAAGTGATGTGGGCTGTAAAGAATTCACAGGTATAGAAACCGTCACCTGGCTTTATATTGGACTGTGAAGTGAACATTTTTCGCAGCTCCCAATCTGTCTTACACCTACCAAGATCCGTGTTTGCACCTGAATAGTTAACAAGTGTTGTGTGCCATCCCTCCAGGAAGGAGAGTTTGTGAGAGCAGCATGAGAATTTGTACTTTATTTAGCCTTACTAGCTGGCTAGTTTAGCTGATGATCAAAAGAAAGACACCTCATCTCAACACATCTTGGCTGTGTTCCAACATTCCAGCCATTCAATATGAAATAAATATTGATTGGCATCAACTTTAAAGACTGGCTTCTAGAGAATGTTCAAATGTTATCCTTTGGAGATGAAACATTGTATTGTCATCCTATTTTGGATGGCCAAAAACAAAACAAAACAAAAAAATATTTTCTCATTTATGGCATGATTCTCTGGGCGGAATAGCTCAGGGCTGGTACAGCTTAGTAGATAGGGCAGTCTTCAAATAATTGGAGATTGATGGTTCGATCCCAGGGCCCTGCAGAAAGCACATTGATTTGTCCTTGAGCAAGGCACTGAACCCCTAACTCCTCCCTGAGCCTCGTGTGGCGACTACGCTCACCACGCCTATACAATAAGATGGATTAAATGCAGAGAAGAAATTCAACTGACAAGGTTATGTGGCAAATACGCCTATTCTATTCAAGACTATTGATTTCATTTTTTTTTCATTTTTAATTATTTCATGTATTCATTGCGGTTTAGAAGTCACATGTCACAATGCTAACCCATGATGAAGTTTAAGCATTCCCCCTGGATTGCACTACTGTGCAATTAACTGATTGCAGTGAAGAGGTTTGATGTAATTGATCCTCCCAATGTTTGAACTTGACTCAGGGAAACATAGTCACATGCCAAGCTTTAGGTCACTTTCTTTGGCTTATCAATTAAGAAATTTAGAAAGAAAGCCACTTAAATTTGTCACTGTTGGCTTCAATTAAATTTCTCATGTTTTTTCCCCCTATCGCCTTGCTCATGGACACAGGCAAGCCATCATGCACGTATTTTTGATGGAAGGAAATTGGAGCACCCTGAGGAAAGCCATGCAGACACAGGGAGAACATGCAAACTCCACACCGAAAGGACCTGGAGCGACCTGGGATTTGAACCCAGGACCTTCTTGCTGTGAAGCAACAGTGCTAATAGTGCAATTAGTGTAGCCAAGAGGAAAGGGGGCGGTAAAAAGGTTAGAATATCAAAAAACAATATTTGAAATATTTGAAAACTACAAGATGTCTTGAGTCGGCACCAAACTGTTGTAATATATAAAATCAGGAGGTATCTGCTGATTAAGTATAACCCTTACAGCCCTCAAGTCTACTGCAGTTAATCCTACCCATACAGGAGCTTCCTTAGATGTCCTTCATTGAAGGGTAGGAGGAAAATAGCTTCTCTTCAGCCAGCTGATAAGCACATGCAGGCCTCCTGAGACTGCACGACTTTCCTCCATAACACAGGAGTGTCCTGCAGAAGGTCAATGAGAGAAAAGTGTCCCTCTGTATGCCTCGGGACCTGTACGTAGAGATTGAACGACCTGACACCACGGCTCTGCTGTACATCTGCAGCAAGTAAAGGAAGTAAATTATGGATGATCTCGTTTGCAGACACCAAATCTATCCTTGTTTGGCTTCATCTGCTCGAGAGCTTGAAGTGTATAATGAAAGGACAGAGGACTTGTTAAGTCAAACATATGGCTAAAGAAATTGCATCAACTCAAAGAGATGGTCTTGGGGAGATTGTCTTCAGTGTATTTTCAGGGGGTCAATATCTGCGGGCTGTATTGGCTTCAGTAAATATTGTTTCAACAACAATGTGGGTTTTTTCCTGGAAATTCTGGGAATAAAGTGCCCAACCAGCTGAACAGTGAGAAAAAAAGTTGTGTATTCCAATAATGACACAACACAGAGTCTGGTAAGTGGTAATAAAGATTCTCTCTCTGCAGAGATGTCTCATACCGTTACTCTCCCTCACTCTTAATTTATTCCCTGAGGTACAATGAGTGATTTTGTCTGGTCTTTCCTTTATATTAAACATCGCATCCTATTAGCTCTCAATAATCATTTGCTGCAGCCCAGGACACAATGATTTCCCTTGACACATAAAACAGCAATAATGTCAACTCAGTTTCTGAAATAATATTGCCATCATTCGTTTTTACGTCTCTCCCTTGGCTACAGAGAATAGCTCCAGAGGACTCACTCGTTCTCACAGGGAGGAAATAAAATGAGTAGACAAAGCTTTTTGAAATTTCTAAAGCTGCAAAAAAGAAAAAATCTATTTTTGCACTGTTCCCCCAAATTGACATCTAGGACTGGAAAAAAAATAGGTGATAATAGCCCTCATGCTGTTACTTCTTAACGAAAAAAGACCAACATTGAAAAAGTGTCATCCATTCCTAGTAAAGAAAGCCGGATGAATCCATACCATAGCATACCGTGTTCAGCAGTAACTGTGCAGCTGGAATACAAATACACCCTGAATGAGATTACTATAGGCATGGAACAATTATCTGTTCTTTGAAAGGGATCTATGAGTTATAATGTTCTTTCTGCCTGTAAATGGTTAAGGCCATTTTTGAATTTGAATTTGGTTACCATGGGACATTCTGACATAATATTTAAATCAGTTATATTTACAGCGCTTGGCTGAACGCCTCACTTGATATTCAAGGCCATCTCCCTGTTATAATTACCTTAAGTGTTGGCCATAGAGCCCTCCCACTCCCAAAAATAGAGATTGAGGTCCTTTATGCCCCCCTGTTTAATGATCATAAAAAATAAGAAACCTCTCTGTAGATTTGGACATGATGTCCATGATATAGTGCTTTAAATTTTGTTCGCGCTCTCCATGGCACTCTCAGAATAATTTACTTGTTGGCGCATTTTGGAAAATGCGAGAATTGAGAATGAGAATTTGAGGAGAATGGAATCAAAAGTTAAAGCTTATCAAGCAGAGGCACGTTAGCCCTCTGATTTTACGTGTCTTTAGGCATATATTCTGCACTGGTTAAACATGCTTTGTTATGAAATGATAAACCCAACCGAGACCTTAAACTGCCAGGATGGCAAAGGGTCAGCAAAGTTTTTACTTTGTTACATGCGCAGCAAGAAGCGTAAGGAGGGATCATTACATCTCAAATAACAGGGGGAAAGCCAAATGCCAGTGATTCTAGGCTTTGAATTAAGCCATTATTTATGTGCCTCTTCACAGTTTGACATTAAGACATTGTCGGTGCAGAAGCAAGGAAGGAACATTTGCCTTGCCCTCCAATCTGGATGCCCCACACCTGCTCTGTGACAGTCTACAAAAAATGCCCACAGAAAATGGACAAGATGACTGACTTTACCCATTCAAGCACTTATGGAAATAATAAAAGGTTTTAGACATAGTGGGGGAGATTGTGTCAAATTTGTACAAAACCTCCAACAACAATAGAGTTGTTCATTGGGTATTGTGACTTTTTGTAACATGGACCTTAAATGCTACAAACAGAACAGGGAATGAAGGAGAGTCAGGAATAATATTCTACTCCTCACTTCATCTAATTATAAAAACCAGTTGCAAGACTATAAAATAATTCATAGGTTTTATTTATTATCAAGAAAAAGTTGTCAACTTAAGTTGCTTCTGAGCCCTGTATATTCACTATGTTTATATAATGAGATCAGAAGATTCATGCATACATACATACACGTGTTGTGGGAATGGGTTAATACCTTCTGGATACAATTAGCAAGAGCTTCATCAGATATAATGGATGTAACTATAGCCTGCCTTCGAACATAATACTTTATTGAGAGATGAAAAAAGACATTATTCTGCAGGATAACAGCAGGGAAAAAAAGACTCTCCTAAGACAGTGTCCATAAGAGTAATCTCAGAATCAGCAAACCCATATTGAGTTATAAATAAAATAGGTATTAAACAGAGGTCCATTTTTACATGTCACAATTAGTACCATGTTGCAGGAATGAACATGGACTTAGATGGAGCGTGGGGGGAGGATGGCCAGAGGCCCTTCCTGATGTCCTACGGTTCGTTCAAACCCACAACATCTAGCTCAAAGAGTACGCTCTACTACTGAGCTACTTCGGCCCCCTAAAAATGCATTACCAAAAAGCATACATAACAAGTGAATGTCATTTTTCATACAGACAGATTTGACTTGGATTTTCTGGGTGTGTTTGGGGTTAATGCAGCCATCATTAACAACAATGTCAAGAGTTTTTAAAACTCATTATGACTAATTAAAAAATAATTTACTAACTGGGTACTTTGTTAATAATTTATGGAGTGTCTAGAAAATAAACTACTTCATTAACTCAAACTGTATTAATACCTTTAAATCCAATCAATTATTTGGAAACTATGTTTTTATGATTTATGTAGAACTTGCAAAAAATAGTTACTATATACACAGCATTAATGATTTTTATTTCTCCCACAATATTGATTGGGGTGTTCTACATCAGGACTGTAGAACAGATGTTTGCTGTGGACATTTTCTTTTTGTGATCAACATTTTTATCCTTTTTCAAGGGGGAGGGTGGACATATTCTAAAAAAAAATTGGTATATGGGAGCCACTCTACATTTACTACACTGTAATTTAATATTTAAAGTTTGCTTACATCTGAGAATTGCAAGGAAATGATTTGCCACATTACACAGTGTTAAATTATAATGAGTATGAACATTTTAGACTAATTATAGAGACAATTAAAGTGGGCTGATAGTGTCTGCATTTTTCAAAGCCACAAGAGAAATTGATATGACTAAATTGAAGGACAAACTGCTCAAAGCAAATTACCAATGTATACAAATACCAAAAGTGTAATGAAGCTTTTTGGCTGAATCAGACCAACAAACCAGCCCTATAAACATCAATGTCCCTATGACGGACTAATCATATCTATTTGACTCAATAGGGCCACTGGATCAGGTGACCAACAACATCACTGAAGTTACCTGATTGGTTAGCTGAGCACAGAGAGGCATGAGCCCACAATTCCCAAATAATAACTCTAACAAAACACTCACTGCCAAAGTAACATAAGGACTACCATCCCTTTATGGCTGCTGAACCTGCAAAAATAAGACAAAAGGAAACTGTATAATTCACAAGGCCTCTGTGAAGGGAGAAATTGATCCTTAACTGCATTGCCAAGCTAATCATGTCTCGGTGCTCCGGTACAATTTCCATATTTGCACATATTTAAATTAGGTAACATACACACAAACACACACACACACGCACACACACAGACACGGCATGGAATCGCCCCCTTTCTATACTAATGAGCCCGATTGCAAAAAAATCAAATTGACAAACACCAATGCTAATAACCACATGCAGTTAGAGTGAAAATGATTGGCATCTTCAGAGAGTTGGTACTAACTGATGCCCAGAATTTCCAGTGATCAAGACTGTAGTGAATGTAGCCAGGCAAAGGCATCACCATGCCAGCCATGTTAGTGAGTAGCTATTTTGAAGATCATGTTTGGATTTAACTGAGGTTGAAATCATTTACTGATACAGGTTGCTAAGTCTAAACAATTATTTCTTTATTTGTACCTTTGATTTATTTCTGTCCAGTGGTCTAACCCAGATAACTTGGAGACTAAGTATATTTGTGTCTGAGCACAATGCGGTTTTAAAAACAAATAAATACAATAAATTGGTCCCTTATCTGTCACACAAGGGGAAATGTATATTTCTGTGCATTTGACCCATCCTATTGTATAGGACCAGTGGGCAGCCACCATGTGGCACCTAGAGAGCCATTAGAGGTTCAGTGTCTTGCTCAAGGACACCTTGACATGCTTTCTGCAGGACCAAAGATCAAACCTGCAATCTCCTGATCACCAGATGACTGCTCTACCCAATGAGCTATGCCGCCCTAATCAGTGTGGTTTTATCCATACTAGCTAGTAATCACAGTCCAACTATCCACAGCTATCTTTTTAATTCTATGTCCGCTAGCAGGTTTTCTGAGCTTTTCAATTCTGCTTTTTAAACTGCTTTTAACCCACGTTTTTACACAGAGGAGCTGGTGTCTCTTTTTAATCACACTTGTCAGACTGTCACCCTCCAAAAAGGCTAAATCCAAAAAGAATACTGCAGCCTTGACTAAATGAATCCACCCAGGAATTAAACAGAGTCTTGGAGAAAGGAATGTAAATAGAAAAAAAACAACTTTACATGTATTTTACTACAACTCGAAAGCTGCAACCAAGAATTATGAAAAGCCAGTTAAAGAAGAAAGATCACTCTTCTTCTCTGATTTCATTTTAACAAATCACTCTAAACCAAGAATTTTATTCAAGGTAATAGACTCGGTCATCCTCATGTGGCTATGGTAGCTTAGTAGTAGAGTGCACGTATCAGGAAATTAAAAACCAGGTTTCATGGGTTGAATCCACTGTGGGACATCAGCAAGGGCATCTGGCCTTAATCCCCCACACTACACTTAGGTCAGTGTCCACCCCCACAATGTGGGAACTAATTACGACATAAAAATGAACCTTTAATAGACTCAGTCACCACCCCATCCCCATGTCATTTTTCCAATGGCTCACAAGAGATGTGTGAAATACATTTTTACAAAATAAATAAATAGGGTAGGGGGCAGCATGGCTCATTGTATACAGCGGTTGTCTGGCGATCAGAAGGTTGTAGGTTCGATCCCCAGACCTGCATAGAAGGTATGGGGATCTGCCCTGTGATAGATTGGTGACCTATCCAATGAGGACTGACACCAGTTCCCCAGCACCCCAATTTTGGATGAGCAGTTAACAATGGATGGATGGGTGGATGAATAGGGTCAAAGATAAAGGATAATATATTACATCCCCCAGAACATGTTTACATTCTAGTAAAGGACATTTGTAGTCATCTACACATTATGTTAACTGCATTGTTGTCTTGTTTCTCTGAAATCATATCCAATGTGAAATCAACCCCTTGCGACCTTGATATTATTCCCGGTATGTGTATTAAAGAAATTATTGCCACAGTTGGGCCCAGTTTTTTAATAACTGTTAATAGCACCTTAGCAACAGACACTTTCAATCTATTTTCAAACATGCTATTGTCCAACCGCTTTTAAAGAAACAAAACCTAAATCATTTTGCTCTTAATTTTATGCCAATCTCTAAAGTTCAATTTTTATCTCAAGTTTTAGAAAAAGTAGTTTCACTCCAACTTTTAGCTTCTATGTGTCATAATAGCATCTTTGAGAAGATGCCATATTACATTTAGAGCTTCACAAAGCAAAGAAAATACGCTCATCAAGGTAACCACATCTCTTTGGCAGCCAACAGCGCAAGAGTATAATATTAATTATTTTAGACCCGAGTGCAGCTTTTGACACTGTAGATCATGCCATTTTAATTGGTCTTCTTGAAACCATGCTTGGCATCAAGGACACTGCACTTATGATTGTAACATTATCATTTAGAAAGAACCTACTTGATCACCCTATGCAATTACTCATATTCTACATCTTGCAGATCCTGTTGTGTACCGCAAGGTTGGATTTTAGGTCCAATTTTATTATATTTCTACATGTTTTCCCTTGGCCAACATCACAATGTCTCTTCTCATTGGTACACAGATGACACACTGATACACCTTCCCCTGAGACCTGGTGACCCAAAAAGTCAGCTGCTGTTCTATATCGTCTCATTGATATCAACTATGAGATAGCACAAAATTATCTTCATCTCAATAACTCAAAATCAGAAATCACCACCAGAAATACCAAATATGATTCTCAAGTCCCCCAAACCTCATCAATCTCATTGAAAGTGGCCTTGACCCCTTCCCCGTTAGTTTATTTTTGTTGGTGAGTCTTAGTTGATGTTGCGTTCGAGTCTTATGATGACACTAGGATTGTTATCTAGCTTCTAGTGTTTCTCCGGTACTTTTGTACCTTGACCCTATGCACTTGTATGTCACTGGATAAGAGTGTCTGCAAAATGCCTTTATTGTAATGTAATGTCTGCAAATCTGAAGCCTGTTGCAGAAATTTGGGAGTACTATTTGACTAAAGTTTAAGCTTTAAACCACAGATTTATTTAATCATCCAGTCTTGCCTCCTTCAAATAAGAACCATCTTCAAAAATAATGCGATGATCTAAACCTCTGACCTGGAAAAAGTCATTCAGACTCTTAGTTTCTCTAAATTTGACCACTGCAACTCCCTCCTTTCTACAATAAAACACAAGTCACTCTCTTACCTCCAACTAGTTCAGAATGCAGCAGCTGGGCCTCTTACTGGTTTAAACGGATGAAATCACATCCTCCAATCCTGGCCTCTCTCCATTGGTTCCCTGTGCATTTTATAAATTATTTTAATATTTTGCTTATCACTTTAAGAGCACATCTTGACCTGCCCCACAAAAAGGTCAGTTTTTACATGTCACAATTAGTCCCCGGGTTGTGGAGGTGGACACAGACCTAAATGTGGCAGGGAGGGATTAAGGCTGGATGCACTTGCTGATGCCTCACAGGGGGATTGAACCCATGATGCCTGGCTTGTCATTTCCACATACAGACTCTAGTAATAAGCTACTAGGTTTTGACCTCGTCTTCTTCAATTATACAAACCACTAGGATTGCTATTTTGAGGTTGTGAATTCCTTGGGTTACATTATAAACTAGTGATTTATCTACACAAGAGGGTTTATGATGGTATAACTTTTATCGTCCACATTTTTCATGTTAGAGAACTATCAATTGTCTGATGACAAGTTGGCCCCTTATGCCCACTATTCTATTTGAGAAGGATCTGTCTGGGGATTGCAGCACCACTACATGAAATGCACATTTCCCTTATATCCCCTAACATTAACATCACCTCAGCATGCAGAAGGGGAGGCAGTTCTCGTACTGGGAGGGGGGTGTCTTGTACATTAGGCCCTGTCTAACAGTTTGCACACAAATACTGTTGTTCTATTCTCCATTTTTCTACCTTCTTTTCATTCTTCAACAGAGGGCGCTCAAATGTATGCATCAGTGCATGTATGTCTTCTCTTCAGCATTGAGCATACCACACCACATTTTATCCTAAACCATCTCCTAATCTACCAATAGATCATTTATAATGTTTAACCAATTTTATTATTATAATCTTCAATGTTAATTATATCCCTTTTCCAGAGGATTAAATTCTAACATGACTCTTCACTAAATATTCTCTTATTTAAGGAGGGCTCTGGTCATATTCTCCCTTAACTCTAGATCTCATCTATTCTATACTCACCACAAAACAGATAATTATAAGCTGTTGCCAGTGTTCAAGCTTAAGTACAACACTAAAGAGGGATGTCAAATTGAGCTCAATTATCAGAAATTCAAATCGCATTAGTATGACTAAGTTGCGTTATGCTGGTGCATTTTTATGGTTCCTCCTCATAAAAACTTAGTATGTATAGTGGTTATCTAAGATGAGGCAGCTATACTACATTTTCTTCCCATTTTTCACAAGTACATATAATGACTGGGTTAGCTTTTAAAGGCTGGCTGGATCTATAATTTAACCAATGCTGATGATATTGCTCATGATGCCCATGTCAGCATCGTTCAGAGGAAAAATTCAGACATCCTTTACATTATTATATCCCTGTAATACCCTAATCGACATACGTGGGAGGGAGCGGAAGTGTGATGTGTTTTAGTGTTTTATGTTCTTAGTGTGTTCAAAACCCCAACCAACAGTTCATCATGCCTCTCTTCAGATCCTACTTGGGGAGGTTTCCTTCATTTCTCAAGCGAGATATAGCAAATACTGAACAAAACCAATGCCATCAACACAGCAGCAACATGCCCTCCATTGTTGACTCCTGGTCAAGCAAGTAAAGTAGTTGTGTGTGTATCTTGTGTGAAATTTTCATCAAGAGGAGTTTTCCACAATTTTCTTGCCCTTTTGGATTTTTTTCATTATCACTTGTAAGTTCACACTCACAACACAAACTGTTTTTGGATGAGCAGTGTCAGATTTTTACAATAACTGGATCACCTATGCTCACGCTTAATTTGTCCATTTTCAGTGGACTTTACAAGAGGTTTGTGTTTAATAGCTGAAATAGATTGCGCAGCCTTTTGAGAAATGTTAAAGCTTAACAACAGACAGGATGAGGTCTTGAGACACGTCTGGTCTTGTTGGCATTCCTGTCCTTCATAGCTCTGTGTCTGGAAAATTCCTACCCGAGTGAACATGAAAAGATGGAGGGGGATGGTGAAATAAAAAGGATAGAAAAGAGGGGGAAAATAGATACCTGTACGGTGTTTGACAGACTGTGAAATAAATTGTTGATTTTGATACTTCCTTTGAAATATACAGGGGAAAAAAACAGCAGTGTTGCCATCAAATGATTTACACTGAAAGGCAAAGACCTCGCCAAAAGCAAAACCCTCCCCACACAAGAAAAAGATCCATTCACCACATATTGGAGTTGACCAGATAAAATTTAATTTGGTCTGTGCACTGTAGCAATTGAATCAGAAAAAGGCCAGGAGATGAATATGTATCACGGTCAAGATAGCGGTGTTTTCAATCAAATCCAAAAACCAATGCACTATTCTAATCCACGTGTAAAAGAAGGAAATATTCCAGAACTATCAATTTCAAAAACATCCCCATAAAGGTCTACATCAGCCTACCTTGTTGCTCTAACTTTAGATAAAGACCTTGGTCCATGAAGATGAGTTTGCATTGAATGTCAGCAGATCATTTTCTTCCCAAGTCTGTGTTATCCAATCTTTACAAATAAATATGAAGGGCCAGGGGCCAGTGGCTCTTATTTTCAAATGGAAGAAACTCATTCTGCTTTTCATGTCTCATTAAGATAAGAAGAGGACAGAAAATAGTAAATACAAACCCTCAATTTGATGCCAGTATTGGTTGGAAATAAAATGCATGATCAGTTGTTTTCAGGCTACATATCAACCATCTTCTAACTGCTTTTGCTATGGGTATTAGTATTGAAATCAAATCGTTATTTTTAATCTTTGAATAACAATAAATTAGTCTAAATCATTTTTATTTTTAAGTATTAAGATTGCTGATTAGTTTTAAAAAACAGTAAACCAGACTGTGAGTTTGCCAATCCAACCATAAGAGGAAGAAATAATACAAATACTCAAAATGGATCCTAATGTTTAAGCTTCTTTTATTTTTCCAAGCAGAACAGCCTTCAGCCACAGCATACCATCTTTAATGACGGGGGATATCTCCATTCAAATACCTTGCCACTAAAAATGTGGCAGTGCTGTGTGTGTGTACATTTGCTGGTTTTAGCTTGGAGCATTTATTAAAGATAGTCAATAAAGCCAAAATCAGGTATGCATGAGGTAAAAAAAATACCATCAGGGCAAGTTTTGAGCATCCTATAAAAATATTATTAGAGATATCCATAACCTTTTCTACATCTTAAAAAACCCCATCAGTCAACTGAATGACCATAAATATCCAAAAGACAGTGAAGACAGTCATCGGGAGATAGCACCTGGTATCTATGGCGCCTGTCTAAATTTCCAACAATAACTTCGTAAAAAATGTCTCAGTGCACTGCAGCAATGGCGTTCTGATTATAAATGGCATTTGCTCATTATTTAAGTATTTCTGCAAAATTGCTTTCATAATTAAACTCGATTTAATTCCGATGATTTAATTAATCTGTCTTAACGGCACTGATGTGAAAGCCATCTACTCCCCCATAGAAGCATTAGTCTATGTCTGATGCAGTCTTGCATCGAACAAAAAAAAGTTATGATATGACATTCAAAATTTGCCTTCGGCGAAGATAAATCAAAGGAAGGAATAGCTCAGGAGGTATGGCAGTTGTCTAGTAATCATAAGAATGATGGTTCTACCCTCAGGTCCTTCGAAAAGTCTGTCAAAGTGTCTTGGAACAGGACACTGAACCCTTAACTGCTTGAGACAATACATGAAAATTAGCCTGGTGGCTAAATCTGGTATATTTCAATATCACCCGAAATGTTCATTATTATGTAATGTTCCTATAAAAGAAGCTTTATCTTTTTTAAAGGTAAAGGGGAACCTCATCTAATTGTAATAATATTAAAATATATACAGCAGTTAGTCATTTTCACACATAGACTCAGACTAGATTCTAAGTTCCACTGGAAAGCTTACAAATACTGTTATGGATATTAAATGCATATTCTGTAATCCACATGTACAAATAATGATAAAACAACAACAATAACATCACCAAAATTTCTATAACTTGTTAGATATGTCCAAACACCATAATTAATAGTTTTCTTAAAAATAAC
>OMLC01035930.1:0-15624 GCA_900302585.1 Regalecus glesne
CACAAACTGGTTGCTTTTAAGAATTGTATAGAAAGTAGTGATATGGTGATCTGCTCATGACGTGGACATGTGGGATATTAGCCTCCAGATTCAGACGTATTGTGTATCATTTACTCTGGATGTTGATGCTTTAGGGCTATGATGCAGAGTTGGTTGTCATGCATGAAATCTTCAAATAAGACAGGAGATGCATAGGGAAAGCTATGTGTAGCCAGAAGTGTGAAAATGCAAGCACATTTTGGATCAGAAAGCCAAAATATTGAACTCAGTCTTTTGTAATCCCTGCCATTTTCTGTCTAATTCTAGTGTGTGCGTGTTTGTGTGTGTGTGTATGGGGGGTGAAGAAATCTCTTCCCTCTGGTCCTAGAGAAACATTCGGGGTTTGGTAAAAAAAATGTATGTAGCTCAAGTGAAAGAGCTTTTTAAAGTAGATATTTGATTTCATTCACCCTTAGCCTTCATCATATTTGACTGGGTAAGAGCAACTGGTAATACTGTCAAAGTAAACAATTACCACATGCCAACATCTCACTTCATTCTTTTTCTTGACTCCTTCTCCTTTCATCTCCCTGACTTGGCAAGACTGACTGCCCCTTCCCCTGGGCCCTACCCTTGGTATGGCTCTTATGGTGCATGGAGAGGACCAAGTCTACCACGTGCATCCTCTGACACGTGGAGCCAGCCAGTCACTTCTTTCACATGCCAACTGCACCTTCCCTGGGGTACGGTAACTCGTGTAGAAGCTCATGTTATTTCCTCACACCCCCCTGCAACTATACAGGTTATGAGTCATTGTTTACACTGGTGGGACATATTACCCCTGCTGGCTCCCTGCCCCAAGTGGGTCTATCTGCAGTGTCATAGTATGGACATGACACACCCATGTGGTTTGGTGTAGACATGGGGGGCTTAGATGGCTAGGGTCAGAGTTCAGGGGTGTGTGTCATGTAAGGTCATCAGGGTAACAATATGAGGGATGGGAGGTTGTGTAGTGAAATGTGTGTGGGATATAGTAAAGTGGCTGTGTCATGTAGTACTGCAAAGAGAGCCTTCTCCTCACCCTAGGAGGCATATAGTATTTTCCAACCACCTTTAGATCAAACTTCCATGTGATAAAAGCTCTGATTGGTTAACCCTGACCTTAAGCAACCAGAGTCAGGTGTTCCTGGACCTTAACCGGAGTAAGGGCTTCATGAAGTCAGTTGGAAATAATCTCGGATCCTGGAGTGCTGCCAATTGCACTTTCAGGGGATTTGGAATCACATGTTTTGGATGTGGCCAAAACAAAAGACATGGTTAAGGTCAGAGTTCACCATTCTTATATGGTGACGCCTTATTGATGAAACCTCTGGGTTTTTAGAAAGATCCAGATTTATACAAAGAACCTCAAGTGTAATAATCTGCAGTGGAACCAGAGCGCCTCCTACATTTTACTTCTAATAATGCTTACTAAAAATAGGTTCCCTTGATGTACCCAATGACAATACTGTCTTCTGCAAGAAAGTTCTTGATATTTCACTTTGGTCCATGGTGCTGATCATGAATTTTAAACACATTGTGCCCTACCTCAATTTAAAACATCATAATGTCATACGGACTGAGAGAAAGGAGGAGACAATAGGAAATATAGGTAAGGGAATCCACTCTGGATGGAATAACAATGGGGAAGGAGATTTAATGTGGAAGGCCTTGAACTCACTACGGACAAGCCATATGAATTATGTAATTTCAAGAAGACTCACGAGGGAGAGGCTATATATTAAGAGGTCTTGGACAAAAATGATTGTCAATAATGTGTCCATTTGCATTTTCATAGTTTTGTAGTTTTGGGATGTGTATGTCAAAAGTATTTTGGATGTGTGTTTTAAATATTCATCTTATTTGCCTCTATGCTTTGTTTTTCTGTTTCATATTTCATTTTTGTGTCCTCACTAAAAATTTAAAAGATGTAAAATTCTTCCTTTAACCATTCATCAGATTTTTTTTATGATTGATCTGGACAGGTGAAGACAGCCGTAGTCCCATTCTCCTTATCTCTTCTCTTCTCAACTCTGGAATGAGGCTTGGCATCAATGAGCATCATCAACTAATGATTGGCAATGTCAGTGGAAGTTACTTATACTGGGGCACTTTTTAGAGACGTATAACCAGCACACATTTATGGACAAATGGCATAATTCAAGTGACAGACACATTATAGAGCTATTGATGATTGCAATGGAACTATGGGCCATGTCAGAGGCATTCAGTAAGATCTCTGGCACATGAAGGCAAGGAAAGCCACTTTGTTTGGTAATTGTATCCTAACAATGAAATGTGTCCTTTGTGTTTAACCCACCCTGTTGTATAGAAGTAGTGGGCAGCTGCAATGCCCTGGGAGCAGTTAGGGGGTTCATTGTCTTGCTCAAGAATACTTCAACATCCTTCCTGATGAAGCCGGGGATAGAACCACCAATATGCCAGTTATTAGACAACCCACTTTATCTCCTGAGCTATGAAATTGTCAAAGTGCCTTCAGCCTGTGGAAAGTCGATGAATATGGCTCTGCGCCAATACTGTGAGCATTTTTTGAAAAGTTCCTGAAACAGAAAGTTACATCGAGGGATTGTCTATCCAATTTAACACAAGAGGAAGCTTTTTCACAGTTAATACCTTAATAATGTTTGGAGTTAAACATGATGGCTCCCCATTTCCCTGACAAGGCAATTTGGGATTAGAGTCAATTTGCAGTTACAGTTCCCTAGTTCTTGTTTACTTCTTAACTTACGTCTACTCCACGTAATGATTCTCACATATATTAAACTGGAAGAGTGCACTCAGCAGAGTACAGATCCATGCCAGATGAATCCCCCCTTCTCCGGTGCTCTGACTTGGTGACAAGCTAGCTGTGGAGTTTGCACTCGATTGTAGTGTAAAACAGTTTTTTCAAAGGTTTTGAATCACTGCAACCACGAGAGGTCCTTGATCATACGGTCATAGCTGTCCACAAAATGATTAGGCTGATAGGTCCAGTAGGATGAGAAATTAGTAGCAGACAAATACATACTCACTGAGTGAAAAACACTGTTTTTCCTGCCATTATAAAACTTTGCACAGCGCTGAACTCAATTGAATGGGGACTATGGAAAAGAAAAGTTCTTAATATGCAGCATTCAAGATAACAAAATCAATTCAGCCACCATCAACTGCTTATCTGAATTCAGCTCACGGAGTCATGCTGGAGCCTATCCCAGCACTCATCGGGCATAAGACGGGGAAACATCCTGAACAGGTCATCATTCTATGTCAGGGCATGAGCAGTTAGGGTTTCACTGTCTTGCTTGAGGACACTTTGGCTGACCTTTTTCAGGGGGTGGGAATCAAACCATCAATCATACGATTACTAGATGACTACCCAACAGAAGCTAAGAAGGTGTGGGCTTGGCTAGTACTTGGACGGAAGACCTGGGAAAAGTGTGGTGCTGTTGGACTTTGTGTTGGTGGGGATGGGGACACTGTCTGGGATGAGACATTAAACCAAGGTTCTTACTCACTGTGGTCATTAAAGATCCCATGGTGATTATCACAAAGAGGCCTCCCCTGTTTTCTTAGCAAAAATTCCCAACCTGGCTGTCTCCATCTCGCCACCTAATCATAGTCATTCTTCCATGTAATTTGCTCAGTGATTCCTCCCTCTCCATCTCAAGCTCATACATATATGAGTGTTCTGATGCAAAATGGCTACTGTGCATCATCGGGGTGGATGTTACACATTGGTCGTGGTTGAGGTGAGAGTTTCCCCCGTTCATTATTAAGCATTTTGAGTGTCTAGATAAGGCACTACATCAATGTAATCCACCACCATCATCATCATCAACATCATCATCAGTACGCACTCAGGTCAGGAGGAAGCACTTACAGCCCTATCTGTGAAGAGCATGGAATGGACAGATTGTTCACAGAGGGATATTTACCATTGATGGTAATGTAGATAATTATTGTAATTCCCTTCAAACGTTGGCCATTAGTGCCTTAGTGTTCACAATTTGGGGGTGGTCATTATAAGCTTACTTATCATGCATTTGTTGCTAGTTAAACGAATCCATCCCATCTGAACAGTTGACGCCTTGTTTTATTCCACCACGTCAACAAAACATCAACAAACAGCGGCCCACTTATGAAAAAAGCCTTGCAGTAAAGTTAATAAAGCAGATGGCAAGGTACAAACGCAGGCTTTTAAGGACAAAAAAATTCTTCCATTGGAATATATATATATATAACATGCCAAGTTGCTCAGTGACTATGAGAGTAGGGCCAGGAATAATTAGCTGCATTCATCCAGTTTGATCAGCATCACTACCTAAATAGACAAAGACTCACAGGATTCTGATGAGCAATACAGGTTTTAGGTGTTTTCTATTTATGGAAGTCATTTTTCCATCCCAATGATTGACACTTCTGTCAAATTGGCAGAAATGTGACAAAGAACAAAATGTTATAAATCAGTCTTAATCCATCAATGGTCTATTCTGTTCCGTCTGGATTTTTTTTATAACAATAAAACAGAAAGTTTGGCAGAAAAAAATCCCTCAGCATCACATAGATATGATTAATGATCCTCAGGTTGGTAGGTTTCTGTGGCCCGGACAAGAGGGAGTGAATAAATAGTGAATGAACTGACCATGCTTTTGTCTCCCTCTGTGTGTTCCCGTCAGAGGACTGTGGGTTCATTAACCTGAAGATCAGAGTGGGTGCAAGGCTATCAGTCAAACATCCCAAAACACACCAAAGACCATTTCTAGACCATGATGAATAGGTACGTACTCTGTTCATAGTTATTTACTCACATTTAATAATCCTTGAAACTGCTTGTCATCCAAATCTAAT
The DNA here is from genome assembly GCA_900302585.1 of Regalecus glesne. NCBI lineage: Eukaryota > Metazoa > Chordata > Actinopteri > Lampriformes > Regalecidae > Regalecus > Regalecus glesne. Next base: position 4,867 of record OMLC01035930.1, read on the forward strand.
TGTCCCCAGTGTGTGTGGCGTATTTGTCCTGTTTTCATTCCTCCTCGTCTCACCGAGTGTGGAAATGGCAGGGTCGTATGGCAACTTCACCTCTCCCAACTTCCCTCAGCCATATCCTGACAACCAGTATGTAGTGTGGAACATCTCTGTTGCCACTGGCCACAGGGTCAGACTCTACTTCACACACTTCAGCCTGGAACCTTCACAACTGTGTGAATATGACTACATTCAGGTACACAATTAAGAACTACAAATGCCTATCAGCACTACTGCAGCTGTTTGCTTCCCAAAAGACCTTTGACCTTGTCCAACCAGGTGTTGGCACAGGGCAATGAAACCTTGCGGTTCTGCGGTGAAGGAGGGAAGGACCATGACAGTGCCCCTGGGAACACTGTCATCCTCTCGGCAGGAACACTCATGTCCGTAGTCTTTAGAAGTGACTACTCTAATGAGGGCCGATTCACCGGATTTCAAGCATTTTACACCTCTGAAGGTGAGGTGAGACTGTCACTTTATCACCAGAAGGAAGATTTATGACTTAATACAATATCTGAATTTCCAGGAAACATTCAATTACCAATTTAACATGCTTTTAATTTTCAATTGAGGACACACATTAATGATAGACGTGAAGTATGCAACTCATGTGATCTTGCTGTGAAAAGGATGGTACAGGATCTTAGTCTTAAGTTTGAAAATAGAAGTAGTTCTAGTGTTGACTGCATGCTAACATTACACATCAGTTACATAATTTTGTGACTGAACACCTAACTTTGACATTGTAAAATAAATACATCTAAGTCATGTTTTCAGCCAATAAAGACCCAGAAAAGCATGCTGACATATCAGGAACACGAAACTTATCTCAAAAGGTTAATGTGTCCGGGCACATTGAAGGTGATAGAGTTTTTCTTGCTTACATCTCTGTCGACAGCGTTTCTGTGAAGTCCTAGCCTGAACGGATCCACATGAAAAATACTGAGTGATAGCATACAAGGCTGAGACTTGGTGGTAATGCATAAAAAGATATATTAATAATATTCTTACTAGTGATTATTATAATTTTGAATTAAAAACACAGAATATTAACTGGCTTTGAATAATATGTCCTCCCTAACAAACATTTGTCACAACCTCTAACCCCCCCCCATCTAAATATATGGTGCAGTAAATGTGACACTTGTATCAATTTGTGAGTGAGTCAGAACCCAGGTTCATGAGGTTCTTTGCATCTAAGAACGCTGCAATTAAAAGCATCTTTTTAACTGAAAGTACAAAGACAATCCCACTTTTACTCTTTAAAGTGAAATGGCTGAAGTGAACACATTTACGCCTGCTGCAAAGAAATGAATCCTTTCACACTAGTTAATGGAAGGTACTCCCACTAACTATTAGTGGCTTGATAGAGTGAAAGAAATGTACTAGGTGGAATATTTAGCTTTTGAATTGCGACAGCAGAGTTATGCATGAGGCAGAGAATGGCAACCACTTGTCATAAACAGTCATCTAAAATCAGAAAGTACTCTGATTATTTTAATGCTTGTTAATGTCAAGGCGAAGCAGTCAAGAATAACTAGCTGTTGATTCCTAATACATTATTTTTTAAATACTCTTCTTTTGGCATTGCCTGCAGTTGATATTGTTTGCATGTATGTAAGCTTGTACACAGATGAGCCAAAACATTATAACCATCCATCTACTATCCTTTTGTTCTTCCATATGCTGTCAAAACAGCACTAACCCATTGAAGCATGGATTCTGCAAGACCCCCGAGGGTGTCATGTGGTATTGGCACCAAACCATCACCAGCAGATCTTTCAAGTTTTGATTGGACTTGTCAGTTCAGCACATCCCACAGATGCTCGATTGAATTGAAACCGGGAGAATGTGGAGGCCAAACCAACTCCTTGAAGACCACAACATGGATCTCAAGTCATTCCTGAACAATGTGTTCAGTGTGGGAGGCCACTGCAGTCAGGGAATGCCATTGCCTTGAAGGGATGTACCTGATCTGCAATGATAGTAGGTGATACATGTCAAATTGACGTCCACATGAATGGACGGACCCAAGGTTTCCGATCGGAACATTGGCCAAAGAATCAGACCCCCTCCCATGTCATCTTCCCACAGTGCATCCTGTTCCCGTAACTTACCCACCCATTTTAAGTGCTTTTGATGATGGACAGGGGTCATCATGGGCACTCTGACTGGTCTGTAGCTATGCATCCCCATATGCATCAGAGTGTGATGCACTGTATGTGTTGACATACTCCTCCAGTTACATCATTAACACTTTCTGTGAATTATGCCATAGTAGACCTTCTGCCAGTTTGGACCAGAGAGGATAGCCTTTGTTGCTCTTGGGCATTAAGGAGCCTTGGGTGCCCAACATCCTGTCATCAGTTTGTGTTTTTTTCTTCCTCAAACCACTGTCCGTAGGTATTCATCACTGCTGACCAGGAGCACCACACAAGCCTTGCCATTTCAGAGATGCTCTGACCCAGTTGTCTGGCCATGACCATTTGGCCCTTATCCAAGCACTCAAGTCTCTACTAATGCCCATTTTTCCTGCATCCAGCACATTTATTATCCGATTGTTGGCTTACCATCTAATATACCCAGACCTTGACATATGCCCTTATTTGGAGATGATCACTGATATTAGTTCACCTGTGAGTGGTCATAATGATTTGGTTCATCGGTGTTTTAATGTATGTATGTATGTATGAAAAATGTAAGATTGAATTGAATCAAAACTTGCACGCACGCACACACGTGTGTGTGTTTGTGTGTGTGTGTGTGTGTGTATTTATATATATATATATGTGTGTGTGTGTGTGTGTGTGCGGTAAATGGCAAATTAACTTGTATATAGCAATTGGAAAGCAACAAACAAGAACTGTTAAGCCCTACATTGCATAAAATATGATCACGTTGTTCCCTTTCTCTCCCTGTCAGATGTGGATGAGTGTATGAACACAGAAGACGAGGAGACTTTGTGTGATCATTTTTGTCACAATTACATTGGTGGTTATTACTGCACTTGCAGGCAGGGATACTATCGCCATGACAACAAAAGATCCTGCACTGGTAAGGAGTATGCAAACCAACCTACAGACATATATTTATCTCAGGTTGCTCAGAGGGAGTGAAAGCCTCAGAGAGGTGCAGCATTAAGGGCTTGACATGCAGCATTTGATGGTAAATAGAGTTTCATAATTACACAGTCACTCCTTGAGCAACGTATAATGGAGGTCAGCTATCTTATACCACAGCGAGGCAGTGTATCCGTTTCTGTCTTAGTGAGTGAAGGCTATCATGAAAATACACTGATCTGTGTTTGATTTAGTCACCTACACAGTGTCTAAATGACGTGCTTCTTCTCTACTCTGTTTGTCAACTGCTCAGCAATACTGTGGTATAAAACTCCTTCTTGTGAGAGAAAGGTCTGTTTTACATGTCACGATTACTCCCCATGTTGTTGGGATAGGTACAGACTCAGATGGAACTTGGGGATTTAAGGTCGAATGCCCTTCCTAACGCCTCGCAATGGGTTCAAATCTGCAACCTCTGGTTCACCAGTCCCCAGAATGCACAGTCTACCACTAAGCTACTGTGGCCCCTTGTTGTGGTTTAGAAGAGTGAACAATAAAGGGCAGGATGGTCCTATTGCATGGCACTGATTTATTGAGAGAGTATCCAAATCTTGAAAATGGAATATACTTCCATAAAGAGAAAACTAGAAAAGTTGCATTGTTGTGAGTTTCTGAGAGTGATTGGGGCAAACTAGCTAATTTCAGGCTAAAATGGCATAATGATGCATACACTAGTTGAACTCTGCCAGCCGGTGTAAGACAAGGTTAATTGCTGTTGATTCCTAAGGGAAAAGCTGCCTCAGAAAAAGATGTAAATTGATACCTGTTTGCATTACTAATTGTGTGCTGATGCTAGGTAATTAATCATAATTACTACTGTGGATGTGCCTTAGATTAGCATTCTTTGCCAGAGAAAAGAGAGATCCAACAGATCCTAGAGCAAACAGCCAAAAGCCATTATCTGCCCTCAGATTTCCCTAATTATATGAATTACGCGACTCAGCCTCTTTGAAGCATCCATTTGTTGTCGTCTGTAACATCTGTGTACTTACCAGTGCAGTAACCCAACCCAGACAAATCCCATCGTTTTTCATGCTAGACAATGAATTTTAATAAAGACATTAAAAAAGTTTAATAATAGCCTCCGTAGAGCACACGTTTAGGGAACTGATCAGCCAAATTCTGTGGGTTCAAACCCATCACGGGGAATCAGGAAGGGCATCCAGTCTTAAGCCTCCAAACTTCATATAAGTCAGTGTCCATCTCTACAACACGGGGACTTATCGTGATACATAAACACTGACCTCTCTAATAGGCTCCAAACTACTCCCAATACATCCACACCTCAAGGGTTGTTAAGTTCATGCAACTCAACAGGGATCATTTTGATAGACATGAAAGGACTACATGGGTTTTGAATGAGAATACAAGCATCTTTCCTCCAGTGCTATGCCCGAGCCAGGTTATGACTGCACCATCCGGGCAGCTGACCAGTCCAGGCTACCCACGTCCTTACCCACCCATGAGTCAGTGTGACCACACTATCCGCCTACCGGAGGGCTACCAAGTGATACTAGACTTCCTGGAACCTTTTGATGTAGAGCAACACCCAAATGTCCCATGTCCATACGACATGCTGAAGGTAGGTTATGTGACTCCAGTGCCACTAACTAACCCAAGACAGCGAGGCTGATGAGTTAGAAATGTATTCCTCCTCATGCTCACAGAGGCAGGCTATCAATGTGACTTGTCCACCTTAAGGAATATATTGCCATGCGTTTTCAGCTAGGCTGCACATAGATCAGTCCAACTTAATGAGTCAACATCCCCATTACTCAATTCACGTTCTCTCTCTATTAGATTTCAACAGTGGAACAAGAGTACGGGCCCTTCTGCGGATCATCGCCACCAGGCCGGATCAACACTGGTAGTTATCAAGTGCATATCATGTTCAGGTCTGATTCCAATGGGATAAACAAGGGATGGAAGATCAAGTATACCAGCACCAGATCTGGAATAACTCAATGAGGCTAGACCTGTTGAGGACTTGTGTGTGTGTGTGCATTTTACATCGACTGACTTGAATTTGAATGTGATACTATTAGAAGTCACCATTTATCAAAAATTAAATTAATTTTCTATTAAGGAGCACTGAGTTACTTGACATTTCAGAGAGTATGACCTAGCAACATCTTTATTACCCATGAAAGGTGTCATCCCACTGATGGCATGTTAGGTTTTAGCACTGACACTGCAAAGACACTGGAATTCACGTTCGTCCATTTTACTACATTTGTTTAGGCACATTTTTTAATTAGAATTCTAGTCAAATTGACATGTCATGACCATAAAAAGCAAATCCTTGGGTTGACGGGGATCAGACATGCACCTCCAGTGACTGACAAGGTAATCCCAAAAATAACCACTCGTAAACAAAAATGGTGTCTGAGTGATCCAGCCAAAGAGACACTTGACGCCTTCTCATCTGGGTGTGAAAATATCAAATAGATTCTGTAAAGTGTTCTGAAAGTCAAATCAACTGCCTGTATATATCCTGTCTAAGGAGCAGTGAATTGCTGTCATTTAACCCTCATACATTATGCAGCTTGTTCTCTGCACTCCCGGTGCTCCTTCTCTACCGGAACAGTCATTGTAGGGCTCTTCAGTCCGATGAAAGAGTCTCTCTTTTGACACTTTAGGTTTTCGCTTGCTAATGTCCTCGCCTTCTCTGACCTTGGAGAGGCATCATGAAGAACCTGCTGTGCGAAAGGTTTTGATATCTGACCTCTTGTCATTTGTTTGTAATTTTATGTCCAGAAATAATTTTTTGTCTGTGTGCTCCAACCAAACTTCTTTGATAGCCTTAAAGACAAAATAACATCTCAAGTAGAGTCTTTGTAGTCCTTGAAGAGTTATGTGCTGACCTACAGCATGACATTGACACGACAACAATTTAGCACAGCATGACATTAGCTTAGCATTTACCACCGAGCAGATCATGTGGCTTTCGTTCAGCATGTTAGGCTCTGACTTAAGCCTCTACGTCACTGACCATGTGCATCAGTGTCAGTTTGATGCATGAAATGTTTACATGGCAGCTAGGGCTATTTAGCTTACCTGTGTAACATGAGTGCTGTGAAGATGGACAATTGCTAGGGTCATCTGTCGACCTCGGATCAGTTCGTATAGGCTGCTCCTCTGAGAAGCATGGAAACCGACTGAAAAAGGATCTCTGAATCGAAAAACTGGAATCATGACTCCCTTAAGTCAAGTCAAGTCAATTTTATTTTCATTATCACAATGTTTTTCAAAAAGTGTCTCAGTGGGCTTTAAACTAACACAGCATCTCGTCCTTAGACCTTCACATCAAATAAGGAACAACTCCCTTAAAAAAGCTTTAACAGGAAGAAAAATAGGAAGAAATCTCAGGGAGAGCAACAGAGGAGGAATCTGCCTCCAAAGAAGGAAAGGTCTGCAATGGATGATGTGTGCACAGAATAAAACAACACTCAGAGGATAGCAGGATTATAATGGTAATACAAGAGATATATTAATGATATTGATCATCTCATTTATAGGGACAGGGATATTAATGAACATATAGAATGCAAATATGTCAGATCAAGCCTCTGGGCTGATTTCTCATCGTATGAAGAACGTAGACGGGTGATGGAATGGATTGATGGATGATGAACTTTGAAGAGGCCGCAGTAGCAGTAAAAAAGAAAAAGAATGGATTCCCTTATCAGTTCCACAAGGGGAAATTTGGATATCTTTGCATTTTAACCCATCCTATCATATAGGAGCAGTGAGCTGCCAACATATGGCGCCCCACAGAGGTGGGGTGGGCTCAAAACTGCTACTTTTGTCTGCTGCTGTTAGGGGTCATTACAGTGGATCATCCATCACCATCTCTTCCTGTCCTCTGCATCTTCCTCTGTCACATCAGCCACCTGCATATCCTCCCTCACCACATCTATTAACCTCCTCTTCAGTCTTCCTCTTTTCCTCTTGCCTGGTAGCTCCACATTCAGCATCCTTTTCCCAATATACCCAGTATCTCTCCTCTGCATATGTCCAAACCATCTCGATCTTCCCTCTCCTGTTATGCTTCCAAATCATCCAACCTGAGCTGTACCTCTAATATGAGTTGCTATCAAAACAATTGTCCATCATTTGATAAGATAAGATATTCCTTTATTAGTCCCGCAGGGGGAAATTGTGCTGATACAGCAGCAAGTGGAAAGCATAGCAGGAGAGGCCTCACATCTAGAAATAACGTGTAACATCGACAATTCAACAGGGGATAGATATGTACATTGAATACAGTATGGACAGATTAAAAAAAAACTGGGCATAGATGTATGTTAAGATGGACGAAGTTACTGTCACCCTGTACTTTTTCCACCAAATAACCTACAGCTAGCATCTACTACTGTCATGATAGGCTAAGGATTTCCTGTTTTTATTTAACACCTTTCATTCATGTCATTCAGCTTACAGGTGTATTCATAGTGTTGATTTGGATTTCAATATTGCAGGGGTGGATTTTCAATATCCCAACCCACAGAGCAGAGGGTGACAGTAAATGGCTGCCTCTCTAAATTGCATGTGACAGCCACAGAATCACCACAGGGACCCACGTTCTCTGGCTTGCTGTAAATCCTATGGACAAATCACTGGTTAGTATCTTGGCAAACTGGTACTTGCTGAAATTTGTAAGGGAAAATGCTGCGGGCTTCTCTCAATTTAGTAAAATGGTACCTTGAGGCTGTCTCACAGCTTAAAGGGACAGTTCACCCTAAAATCAAAAAGACACGTTGTTCTTCTTTCATATACTGTTATGTATCCATTTAGCCCACTTTGGTACTGTACTGTACATTATACATATACTATGTCATGCCCATCTACCTCAAGCATATACGTATGTAAGAGACCTGCTAAGATTTATGTCAATATCTTTGATACAATATCTGCACCATTGCATTTCATTACCTCTTATTTTAGCTTTTATGTACTCAGTCCTTGTGTATAGATCTGAAGATTTTTGTGTTGTCGTTCTATATGAAGTATCTTTGAGAAGCATGAGAAACAAAGTCAAAATTCATATATGTGAAAGGTGACATGCCCAGTAAACTGTTTCTGGTGTGAATTGTTGAGTTTTGGACATATCAGCCATGGTGGCTTCCATCCAATACAATGACACTGAATGGAAGTTGACTTGTGTTGCTCAAAGTGCCAAAGGAAAAAAAGTGCTTTTGGAAAAACTCAATAGCAATGTCTCTTTGCAGCAGTCGGGACCCACTCACTCAAGATAATCCACAGTCTCTTATAGGAACTATTTTCTTACACTGAACTACACCCACATGAGACTTCTCTCAACAAGGTGTGTGGGTTATCCTGAGTAACCAGGTCATGATTGCTGCAAAGAGACATTGCTGTGGAAATTTTCAAATGACTTTTTACTGTTTTGAGCAACACAAGCTGAGGAGTGCCATTCAGTTCTGTTGTACCAGAGAGGAAGTCGACATCTCTATGGCTGATGCTTGTAAAACTCATTAACCCACATCAAAATAATCTAGATAAATAAATTGCCCAACAGGTAAGAGTAAAACCATGTTGTTGTTGTCTATACATTTGGGGTGAACTGTTCCTTTAATGTCCGTGAGTCAATAACCTGAAAGAGATGACACAGCCACTGATTTCAGATATAAATCTGAAGCTCTCTGGGTGACCACTATCAAAGTCCGTGTGGCGAAAAGTCCGGCGCACCACAAATACCCCGGAGCAACAAGGTGGCTTTTAATGTAAATGGAGTCCCACTGTCACAAGTGCTACAACATTTGTTTTACTTCTTTCACTGTGGCTTGGACCTCAGGTTGCCATGGTAGCGCAGTGGTTAGCACGCTTACTCCAGGAACTGACAGGCCAGAGGCAGTGGGTTTGAACCCACCGCGGAGCATCAGGAAGGGCATCTGGGATTAATCTTCCAAGCTCCATCTAAGTCTCTGTCCACCCCCATAATGAGGGGACTAATGGTGACATGTAAAGTAGGCCTCTCACTGTGGAGAGGACCTTGATAGAAAGGTTTCAGAAATCTGGCATTAAGCCAAGAGTTGAAAGATTATTTTGAGTCAGTCAGACATGTTTGGGAAAGTTAATTGATAGTCAAACCCTACAGAAATTTTGATTCATCCCCTGTGACTGTAAAGATGTGGAAATCATCCTTTGAAGATAAGAGTCCCAAAATGTTCCCTTTGGCATGTAAACACAGACCTGGATGCAAGCATTCATCCATTTCCAGTTTTTATTAATCTACAACATGGCCAAACTTGAGGGACTTAAGTAATACTTCACAAAGCCAGAGTTTTATTTATAACTTGTGACCTCTCCTCAGCTGTATTGTCATTAACATTTTATGACCCTCAAGATCTGGTTGTACAATAATTGCCCTGTGGATTTGTATTAGACTGAACCGAAGAAAACAAAAACTTTAATATGCCAGGCTGATCCAAATCATCTCACAGCACCATCTACTGCTCCAATAACACATTTGATTGATTTGATTGACTCGCCTAGGCAGAACCAATAGCACAGGAACTACGCACACCATGAAACCCATTAACGAACTGCTGGAACACAACCAGCAGCTGCATGCTGACAATGAGCTCTGCTACCATTCTGTCACTCATCTTAGACATGAACTTGCACGGTTATGATGCAGAAAAGGAAGTTCATTGTTGATCAAATTGTACACGCCTAGTTCTATAGTGCTGCTGGATGGTAGCAATCACAACCGCCAGCAATTTGTACCCTTTCAGCCTGAGAATCCTCCAGATGAGGAAGTTTTAGAGCCTCCAGCTTGCCTCATAAGACTAATCCACCATCTTGTGTTGCTCGTCTTACGCACACAATTCTATGCCTTGAGAACAGAAAAGTAACACACACCAGGCTACGAAGTATGCGGACCTGTTTATTTTTTTGACCTAACCTCACTGTTAAACCTAAATATGTACAATTTGGTAATAAACACATAAAAAATATTTCCGAATGCATTCAAATAACACTTTACATTTAATATCACTTAGAATACGTACAAATTAATTTCAAAACAGGAATGTGCTGAAGAACATCTCAATACGAACCTACAATTAGATTTGTAGTTGTAGTTCTAACCCTAACCCTTACTATACAACTGTAATGTCGCATTGAAGCTGAACAGAACGTGCAGAGGCTCATCAACTTTTACAGGATACTATAATGATTTCATAAGATGAATTCATCAGTCCAGATTTCACTTGACTAATAGGAATTATTAAATATGTGACCTTGGTGACATCTGGGGGTGGCGTAGCTCAGGAGGTAGGGCGGTCATCCAGTAATCAGAAGATTGGTGGTTCATCACCTGGCTCATTCAGAAAGTGTGTTGAAATGTCATCGAGCAAGACCCTGAACCCCTAATTGCTCAACAGATGATTAGCCTGTTGGCTAAATCTGGCATGTTTACATTCTTATTGTCCATTAATATACACTGTCCCTATAAAGGAAATGTATTATTATTATTGTTATTATCTCAGTTTCACATATCTTTGCTCTAGTAATTCAAAAACACCATTATGATCTTACATAATGATCATAGCCACTGTTCATAAGACAAACTTAG
>OMLC01035931.1:0-10000 GCA_900302585.1 Regalecus glesne
ATACATAAAGCTCTTAGCCATTTGGATCAGGGTGCAATTACCCTATGTGCTTTGCATTATGCATTGAGCACTATGATTTCAGGTTTAAATATAATGCCTTGGTCTGTATTTGTGTATGTATTTGTACATTGAACCTGCAATCAAAAGCATATCTGCGATCTATAATTGAGTCATTTTGCCATTTACATGCATTAGTCAATAGTCTCTGTCACTGACAAAAAAATCACAGCTAAGACTTGATGAATTTGAATTGCTTTTTAGATGGATGGATTCTGTATTGTCCTAGAGTAAATGACCCTAACCACAGTATGTCACTACTCTGTATTACTGTCTATGAAGGATTTATAAAAAGTTATTTCCCCGTGTCTGACCCAGACTCCTGGACTGAGGGCGAAGCCTGGACGTCTGCATTGGTACGCAGAGAAATGTATTACTGGCAAACAGGTAACACAATATCAAAGCACACACACTCATTTAACAAAGTGCAAATTAAAAAAAAGGAAATAAAAACCTCCACTTGGGTACCTCTCTGTACAGATGGAGGCTTTGGAGCAGATGGTGGAGATGACAGAGAAGCTGTTTGAGTGTGACCGAGATGAGATGTACAGTTACATTCTCCGTCTTTGCAGTAAGTCCAGGGTTTTTATGTATTATATTGTGATTTCTTATTATTCTTAACCCCTCTCTCCATAACTTGTACGTTTTTGTGTTTGCAGACTGCTAGGTGTGTTTTTTCAGAATTTTTTGAAGGTGTAGAATAAGTGTATGATAGAGAAAGGGGTCAGTGTAAAGAGGAGATGTAGTCTGATTGCAGCGTAGAGTTGAACCGATAACTGTTGTGATTGGAGTGTTGAAGCTGATTGTCACCCCATTACATCACCACTACCCCCAAGACACACACACACACACACACATACTTATTGCTGGTTAGTGTGCTTCCTAAATGAGAGTATAGCTGAAGGTCAGACAGTTGAGCAGATTAGTGCTTTGATTGCTCTCTCTCAGCATGGAGTGCATTTCAAGAAATTACTTTCTGTTGCAGTCTGTGCGGTGGCCTATATGTGGTAAGGAATGTATGCAATTGGAAGCATGTTGTCTGAAAAATGTGAGACAATCTTGAATTACCCCTTGTTTGGATCATCAGAGCTGTTCTAAATTGTATGTATTTTTGCAATGTTTTCTGTTATGACTGGCAGGAACCTTTTTTTAATCGCTTTCGTATCTTTCTTGTTTTCTTGCTTTGTCTTGCAGAGGAGACCAACAACTGGCAGAAAGCAGAGGCAGTATGGACTAAGATGCAGGAGGAGAACATCATTCCAAGGGAGAGGACGCTGAATATGTTCGCAGATATTCTGAAAAGTAATGGCCAACAGGTGCCCTTTGATGTGCCTGAGGTAAATGTATAAGCCTTTAATATATACATCCAAGTAACATTGCGCACAAAGCATAAAGGGGGTACTAGGCTGTAGAAAGATGCCCGAACCTGTGTGATGAGATGCCTGGTTGAAAAAAATAATCTCACTGTGATATTTGCCAGATCCCTGAGAGCTAGTACCAGGAAGTGCCCTTTAAAGTACCCGCAAAAAAAGCATGCAGTAGAAACTAAGATTTTTCTCTTGAATTAAGAAGCTGCTGGAGTTCAGCTATCCTAAATAAGACACAAGTTCCCCTGAAAGCTTCATGTGAGATGTTTCAGGGGAGGTCTGAAATAAATTAGCCTGTTAGTCCTCTAGTCCTTTGACAATAAGTCAGTGTGAGTTATTGTTGCAATATCATAACATGGACCTATGTGAAATCGCTGCACCTATGAATACTACCAAAATCTGGTGTATGCATAAGGTTTGTTAGAAAGGATGTAGAGATCCATTATGTATTCCACACTCTGCATACGATGGGGTACAGGACATTTTTGAATGACAGCTACATCCCACCGGTAAATCTACCAAGTTGTATTAATAGAAAACAGCACATTTAAATGGTGGAGCTGATCTGATTTTCAATGTAGATTGTATTATTGGCTGGATGATAAATTGTGTTACCAGCCTTGCATCAGTCCTGGAAGAGCTCCCATATATGTGCTGATGTTATTCTCACTTTGATTTAAAAAACCATATGCTCCTTATCAGTGCACCCTTGAGTTGTCCTTCATGCTGTCTGCATCAAAGAGTCGTGAGTTGGCAATCCTTCGAAAGGCCCAGAGTATAATACATCAAATTTATCTTCAAGTGAATTCAAAATGTATATTTGAAATTCAGCAGTTAAATACGCAACTGGCCTTCTGAATTATTTTCACACTGAGAGGGCTGTTTTTGCAAAAAAATTACAAGTTTGGGTTTTTGAGTAAAATCCTCTCCCTAAATCGAATTAATAAAGGGAAACTTGAGCATCAACTTTTGATAACAGAAATCCCAAAGAAACCTTCATCAGCTGCTCTGGGCATCCAACCCTGCCTTTAAGCCCCTGTTCCTTACATATGAAGAAAACAGGATTGGGCCTCTGATCTGATGTGTGGTCAATCAGACAAACTGGCTGGTGAGAGGAATTGCGGCTTGATCTGTCCGTAATGCCAGACTAATTTTGCCAGTAGCTAAATGCCACCATATGGCTACCAGTGGATGCTTAGTAAGACTGTCATCAGGAACAGTCCAGGACCGAGGAAGCCACAAATTGGCATGCACTAATGCTTTTTTCCACTGGGATTCAAAGCACACTTTCTATCTTTCTTTTTTATTACTCTGTAATCTCAGCTCATTGCACAGAGATCATCATACAGACATGATTGAGATATGATCTGTGTTATATTAAGAGTCTCCTGCAGCCTCCTGTGCGTGTGAACTCATATGACATATAATGTTTTAATTCTGACATGTGCCGGACATGACCCGTCCCTGCTGGTATCAAATCTCAACATTGAAAAAGCTGCAATGCCACACTTCATTAGCCTTGTGTGTATATGTATGTACAATGTCAACACAGACCACTGGTACAGCTCTGTGGGTTTAAAGTGATTTAAGTTGCACACAGCATGCATGCAATGTTGTGACTTAAGTCTAACTGAGAGTCATTTTCTTTGCATCTTCACTGTGCACTGTTAAGAAAATTCAAACCTGAATAGCCTAAATGTAAAGGATAGACTTTTGAGGAATGAACAGAATTGGAGTAATTTAAGCGGTGGGTCGTGCACTTCAGGAAGTGACAATCCAGATGTGGGTTCAAACCTACCACAGGGCATCAGGAAGGGCATCTCGGCTTAATCCCCCAAGCTCCATCTAACTCCATGTCCACCCTTACGACTTAGGCAGTAATCGTGGCTCATGAAAATGGACCTGTCGGAGTAAGCAAGTAGTGGTGTAGAATTGGCAAGACAATGAGATATAGTAGTTTGAAATTCTAAAGCCTATATTCCAGTTTATCCCTGTTCAGTCCCTCTGTGCGCCCTCACTCATTTAGTTTGAATGCATTTTCCCTCAGTTTTGCTTTGTTAGTGTGTATATGTGTGTGTGTGTGTGTGTGTGTGCGCGCGCGTGTGTGTGTGTGTGTGTGTTGGAGCCTATGCATGCCCTGCATGGCTGTGCAAATGATGCGACAGGAGATGATTGCTGCTGCCTGGAGCGATGAACTTTGTGACCCCTGGGGCTTTGGTGTTGTCACCCCCACTCCAGCACACACATTAAAACACATACTTATCTGCCCCGGGGATGCCAGTCCTAATTTGCCCCTAGCCTGTACAGCTTAACCCCCTCCCCTCAAGGCTGCACGGGTGACTGAGCGTTAGAGGGCCTTGACTTACCGTAGCGTTATTGCGCTGTCAATTGTGCTAGCACAAACACTAACACACTAGTAGAGCTACAACAACGCAGACAGAATCACAAACCCGACTAAACGTGCGTGCAATCTTGTGCAAAATCAAATGTTGTAGGAAGTTTGTTTTTAGAAACGTTGGACTTTTGTTTTTCTTCCTTTCTTTATCTTTGTCTCGTCTTTGTGCTCAACAGAGCTGGTACAAACAAGCTGACGGCACAGACCAGGATAATTCACCTAGCAAACCCGCCAAATCTGAGGCTGGTTTAGACTACCAGACCCGTCTTCTGGCACTTTGTAAGAAAGGCAAGTCCAAAGGTAAGCAGTGGATCTGGGGTCCAGGTTTCTTTTCAGACATGTTGTAGACCTAGGCCCGAGTACATTTGAAATAGGTTTCAGGTTTTTGAACTTTAAAGAGCTCGTGTCTTATCACTTAGCCTTACCTAATTTTTGTTGGAGTATTGCTACTTTATTAATTGTTGAACTTTATTTTCTATTTCATTGTTGCTGCAAGTTTTGTCCTCGCTGGAATCCAGTTGTTATGAGCATCTTGGTTTTATCCATTCTTTTCTCCTTCCTGTTTCTCTTCTGTCGTCTTTATAGAGGCCTATGAAATGCTGAAGGAAGCTAAGAAAATGGATGTTGAGCTAGGCCCCGCCCCTTACGACTATCTGATCCGCACGTTATTTGCTGATGGACTCCTGGAAGATGGCATGATGGTCAGAGATATGTAAGTGCCTAACATTCGAGCACCATTTTCCTCAGGAGAAAGCAGAAGTTTGCAAAACAGCTGTTTTGACTTACGGCACAAAAAGTTGTACTTACTGACATTAAATCTCAATTTGATATTTGCTTTATTTATTCATTTTTTGCCCCTACTAATGCTATCGATGTTGTACCATGTCAAGACAAATCACAGTCAGTCAGGAATGTCAGACTTGACTCCTGTAGCACCATCACACTTAATATTTTACAATGCTTGAGAAGAGATAATCATTTTTTATAGATATATATTTTTTACATTTTTTTGCCCGTTTTGTGGTTGTGAAAACTATAGAAAAAACACTATAAATCAGTTTTTCTTAGCTGTGAATTTTTACAACCACACAATCTTGTTTCGGCATTCAGAAAGAACAGAACATCATGGGTGCAATCATGCTACAAGACTTAACTGGACCTGTGTCCCTGTGACAACTGGACAGTATAAAGACCATCTAGTTGCTCCATCTAATCTATCTCTTATTCTGCATTTATTTGAAAATATCGGCTCAGAAGGTAGTGTGGGTTGTCTAGTAATCGGAATGTTGCTGGTTCGATCCCCAGTTCGTTCAGAAAGCATGTTTAAGTGTCTTTGAGCGACACACTTAAACTCTTAACTGCTCCCCGGGCACTGCAGCTGCCCACTGCTCCTATACAATATAATGGATTAGATCCAGAGAACAAATTTTATTGTAGGTATGCAGTGACAAATAAAGTTTCTGTGTTGATGGATCCCATCTTTTAATAGCAGCTCTTTATTTGTTTTAGATGAGGCACAATAGATATTGGTTAATTTGGTATTAGATGGAGATGAAAAATGGGAAGACAGGTATTTATTTACCGGGGGCACGGGGAAAGCTTTTGAGGAACGCCCTACTTCTGTGGAGTCTGTCTGATGATGGTTTGCGGCGGGCTAAGATTGCGGCTCTGCCATAGAGGGGAAGGATTAGGGCACTGATTGTGTTTTGACACACCCGGCCGTGCTCTCCGCTGGATATGAACAGTGGTTCTTACTAAGCCCTCAGATAGCTGCGCTCACACACACTCGCAGGCGGAGATTAATTTTGGTTTTCAGAGAAGCGGATGACTTTGCGAAAAAACGTCTATCTTCTGCTGATTAGTAATGTATCGTGTGTTGTCGTGTTACCGAGGACATATCAGGCCTTTAGCCCGGGGACGAATGTGCAGACGGACAGAGGTATTAGAGATCTGAGCTTAGTGCAGCGCTGATCTTCTCTGCTCTGTTTGTCATTTTAGGTAATCTCCCTTTCTCCCTTTCTTTATCTCCTTCTCTGACCCCATCTCCTTATCCCTCTCGCTTTTATCTGTCAGTTTATTTCCATTTTCACCGGATTCAAAGAAAAACAACATAGAAGCAAATTATTGAGCCAGGGCATGATGATAAAACAAAACAGAGGAGGATTTTCCACCCATCCATCCATCCATCCATCCATCCAACTATCCATCCATCCATCGTCAAATGCTTAAAATAAGAAAAGGAAGGCTTTGGTAGAATCATATTTTATAGTTTATATGTTTTTCTCATCTCTCTCGGCAGTTCATATGATGTTCTGTCACACGACTTTATCTATTTCCTGCTCAACTATGAGCAAACTCGAGTTTTCACAAAGGGTAGCCTGCATACGCTGTTCGCCTTGGTTTACAATGTCCCTGCATGGAAATAGACTCATCTCATCTCCGGCATGAACGAGAGGCGGAGGAAGATGAAGTCACAGAGGGGAAAAGTTGGAGCTGGAGGCAGATGAGGAGATTTAGGAATCGAGGTGAACGGGAGAATTAGGTATAGATTTAATCGTCTACGAGGTTAATGAAGACGCTATCATCATTAATTCTGTGCGTGCATGCTGGTGTACGTGCACGCGTGTGTTTCGGGGTAATCTGTACAAAGTTGAGCAGCGGGGTGCTTACGAAAAGATTAAAGGATTGGATGATGATGATGATGATGGGGAGGAAAAGGAGGAGGAAAGGATAGAGATGGTTGGTGACACAGTCATTGGCTGAAGCACTTAACCCCAGAGGGGGAGAGAGAGGCCATGGCGGTAAGAGTTGAAAAGGTGAGAATGAGAGCAGGCAAGAGAGAAAGAGCAAGCCTCTGGTGGCTTTTCCCCAACTGATAAGAATAATTCTCACCCCACACTGCCAACCCCTTGGTCGCCACGGCAATCCACCGGCGACCCTGTCACCGCACCAATTTCCACGACATCCCTGTTGCCGTGGCTGCCGGCTGCCGCTTGGTTCAGAGTTGCCACAGTGATAAAGATTGGCGGCCTGATGCTCAATTGAGCGGGCGGATTAATCTGCTCGTAAGGCTGTAATCATAAAAAAACGGAGAGGAGCTTTATTGAGGTTTTAGCAGAGGAAAAATGAAAAAGAGGAGGCCTGAAATAGACGGGAGGAGGGAGGGAGGTGGAGAAAAAGAGTAAGGAGTCAAATGTTCTCCCCAGGCCTCCATGCTGAAGAGTCCACTCTGCCCTGACATCACCCACAATGCAGATTATGAAGCACTGACACACAAACAAGCCAAACATCATTACGATTCATCAAAACTACAGACGTGGCATCGACAGATTGATCCACAACCCCTGACTTATCCTCAACTCCATGCTCAGGTGAAAGCTCTCATTCGGTCTACTTGTGGTGGCTTACTGATGACTTATTGGCCACCAGTGTGATAACACATTCTTTAAAACCTTTTGGTATAACAAATTTTACAAATATTGATTTAAAAGAACAGCGCAAGCTGTGGTGCACAGGGCTTGGTGGCGTTGGATGAATTGCTGTCTGGTCCAATGGCAGTCGTGCGTTCATTTTCATTCCAGATGTTGGCTGTCATCACATGTGTCTCAGACAGGGTGAGGGCAGTCCCATTAGTGAAATGATGGGGCTGAAATTATGGAGGGTCAGTGTTCCTGACATCACACCTTGACATGAAATTCCTTGACGGCATTCGGTTCATTTGGCAGAGTGTCCTCACAGTCGATTACCGCCGTCTCGTTCTCACATGAGACGATGCTCTCTAAACCAGGCTGAGATTGCCGTGACTCGTCGCGGTTTAGTCGCTCTCCAAGTCTTCCCTTCTGTTTTCCTCTAACGTATGTGATTATGTTTTTTTGGTGATGTTGGGTATTGGAGACTGGTCTCCAGATTTGTAAGTGCAGATGGTGCTTTTAGTTTCGTGTGACCTTTTTATTAAATCAGAGTTTCTGGTTTTGGTCAGTTTGTGGAGCTTTTGCAGGAAATACAAGTGTCAATGCAGAACTCTGATCAGAGATTTAAGTCACTTGTGGTACAAATGTGCCCCTGTTGTCTCGTCGGTCTCAACTCTGTCCCTCTCTACCTTCAGGGCTACGTCTCATCTGCCCGGCTTCAAGCTCAGCGATATTGCCTCCAGCCTCCTAATCATCACACAGAGCAAGAGAGGCCTAGTAAAAGGTAGGAAACATCTGTATGCCATCTCGCACGCAACCATACTCAAAACCCTCCAATGAATGTACACACCCACTCCCCTCCCTTCTCCTTCTCAGATGCTCTTGACAGTATGAAGTCCATGCTGCAAGCAGACATGCTGCCTTCACATCTCTCCATCACCCGATTGGTCCAGGCCCTGGGAAGTCAAGGTGATGTGACAGGCATCCAGGAAGTGGAGTCCCTGATGAAAGGCCTCCGCACACCCCTCAACCTGTCCAGCATGCTGTTCATCAACAACACCGCCTTGGCACACATCAAGAAGTAAGCCTGTCACATCTGCATCTGTGCGAGCGATGAGCCCCCTTGGAATGTAAACCTTAGGATTTAAAGCATACTTCATAGAAGCTGGGACATTTGTTTCTCATACCCTCGTTTTCTGAAGTGGCCATCTCAGGTTAAGATTAAGGATAATCGATAATGTTTGGTGAGCTTTGGGGTTAAACGTCAGGTAAGGAATGTCCCGGCGGTGTACAGGTATGTGAGTCCATGTGTAGAGCAAGCAGGCTTGTTGAATTATTTCGTAGCCGCCCCTCAAATTGCTATTCAGCTTTCATCTTTGTCCAGCTGGCACCGAATGGCATTAATGTTGCAGTGCGTTTCAAGTGTTCAGGATTTTTGGCCTTGTACCACATGCAGACGCTACATCATGTTTGTCGAGCTTCTCAGACATTCTCCTAGATCTGATATGAGGAGGCTGCCTGCAAGCTAGGAAGTGTCAGGTCCAGGTTATCACTAATCCTCTCAGACTAATATGAGTCATTCACGGCCAGTTGGAGTGCAGAGACACAGTTTGGAGGTGGGACAGATAGAAGAAGAGCAGACTGCACAGCATGGACAAGATGTCCTGTGGCAAACGTGTAGCAGCTAAAAATTGAACGTGATAATTACGGTTAGATATCATATGCAGATGGTTTAAATTTTGATTTTGTATTATGAATGATTCTTTATCAAATTCGTGTTGAGTGAACAAATGCAATCTTTCAGCATCACTTTGCATTACAATTATCTTTGATATTTAGAAAAGTTCACACCAAGGAGTCGCCAGATACAACTTCAGTCCTCTACTGGACCGCAGGACTGATTGTAAAAGAAAAGATCCTTTCTTATCAAACTTCCCTGCAAACTCTCTATGAAAACCCAAATGTTCTTTGCTCGTCTGGAATTTGAGCTGACGATATTGACCTCCAGATAATGTTGGAAAATCTTTCATCGGCTATCAAACAGTTAAAATATCTCCCACTGGAATCATGATATTCAGTCAATATTAGTTTTCAGCTTTGAGGGATGCATGACCACCAGATGACCTCACTCACTTAAATTATTTATGATGGTATCATTTTGTGCATGTGATGCAGTAATTGATATTAGTCTATCCATTCATCCATCCATCCAACCAACCATCCATCGTCATCCCGGAGCCTGTTAAAACAGATCCTTTGACAATTAGAGGTCCACTTTACATGTGGCGATTAGTCCCCACGTTGTGGAGGTGGAACCAGACTTACATGGAGTTTGGAGGGATTAAGGCCGGATGCCCTTCTCTTGTGGTCGGTTCGAGCCCGCAGCCTCCGGCTCATCAGTTCCAGAAGCATGTGCATACCTCTGAGCTACCGCAGCCCCCCCACATACTTTGACAATGATTTTGATTAATTGCCCACACATTAGGTTTGTTGTTTGCACCAGGATAGTTATTTATTAGCCTGGTCACTGAACGTTTAATAATTCCATTTCTTTCACCAGACTTAAATATTCATCCCACCGGTGTCGTTCTGTTACTCCGTGACATCTGAAAAACGACCCACTGTGACAAGCCAACACTGTGTGATTGTAATTGTTGTGCAGATTAATGAGTGCCAGCAATGCGGCCTTTGTGACACTGCGTTGTTTCATCTCGGTGTGGGTTTGAGGTTTTACACGCCGTCCCATACCTTGTGACAAATAGGCAGACGGT
>OMLC01035931.1:15000-17198 GCA_900302585.1 Regalecus glesne
TTCTTCATCATGTGGTCCTGCGAATGCAATAAAAAACCAAAACTGGTTAGAGTTGATGGATGAGTGGATAAAATAGCCAAGCTAAACTAGTTATAATGTGATTGCTGTAGAGATGACCTTGAACACCTTCTCTAATTGGCCCCTGTGTTCCATAAGCCTGATGGAAAGAGAGTGAGAATTTGAAAGTTGAAGACAGACATGTGGGGGGACCTGAATATCAGAATACTGACATTTGTCCCTCCAGATCTTCCCTCCTCAAATTCTCAAGGGATTGTCGTTCCCCATCATTTATAGATGTCTGTCTGCAGCATGCATGCCAATGAAGAGGGATACATTACTTATCACTACTCTCTCCTTCATCACTGTTTAAACACAAACCATAGGTTTACATGTTATAGGCCTATCACTTGATGTGCATCTTACCCAGTCCAAGCCTTTGGACCTCGAGCCTCGTAAAGGGGAGGGGTACAAAACCGGGGACATTTGTGTTTAAACTTTTGTCCTCATTCCGGATTCAAAGGAAAGAAATAGTGAGAAGTGCAGTGTGCGGTGGGATCCTTTTTAAAATATGGGCCTTAATATTACAGACTGTAAGAGGAGGGTTCTACGTCTTAGACAAACCCTTAGGACTTGAATTTAAAGATGAGCTTTCAGCGCTCCAGAAAGCATGTTAAGTAAAAACCCAAGAACGTATTAGCTGGAGAACATGGCATGAGAAAGGGGAGGAAAGTCAGAGACACACGTCTGAGATCACCAGAATTAGCTTTTTCTCTCTTTTTATGTTTTTAAATGTCCTCCCAAAGGGGTGGAGGCGTAGCATCAGCGAGGCTAGAACCTGCTGGTTTCAGCCCAGCTCTGAAGGGACCGAGCGCTCTCCCTCATCACTTGTCTGTTATCTGCTCCTTGCCCATCCAACCCTGCCCTCCTTTCTCCATCACACTCACCCATCCACCTACCCTCCATGAGCAAGAGGGGTGGATTTGGTAATTAAGTGAATAGTAACAGAGAGAAGCAGTGAGGCGGGGACCTTTTACAGACTCATCTACAGCTATGTGTGGGTACACTCATGGGTTTTAAAGAGGAAGGCTTCATTTGGTAAAGGAAGTAACATTCCCCAGGTATCTGGAGCTTTTAGGCTGCTGTGTGAGTGTGTGTGTGCGTGTGTGTGTGCGCGTGCGTGTGCGTGCGCGTGTGTGTGTTTAAATCCTGTTGAGGCCAGCCATGCCATCGAGAGTGGCCAGCCTGTTGGAAAAAGGGTGGGGGGAGCATTGAGAGTTGGGTGAAGTGACATGATGCAAGTCTAATAGCCTGATTATGTTAAAGCAGTTCTGCTGCGTAGCGACTCCAAAGAGTTGTGGAGTTTGGTGTGCGTGTGTGCAGATGCATGAACGCATGCCTGTTAAAAGGCTGCTCGGCCTCTGGCTTTTAATTCTGTATTAGGTGGAGAGGGAATGCAACAAACGCTGGTGTGCGACGGGCTAGTAATCTGACCTCATTGCTACTCAGCCCAGAGAACAACACCACCGCTCGCTCACTGGGAGCACGGCAGCTCCAGTGCACTTACCTCCCACACACTTTGAAAAGACACGTAACACAGAAATGAACACACACAGTTTTTGTTAGATTCCAAGGGAACCAGGGGAGGAGTGAAGGTGCACAAACACATGCAGGACAAGTCCCCAACAAAACAACTCCCTCCATGAAAACCCCACGCCTCCCCAAACTACAGGACCATAGATTGATGTATAGGGTTATGGTAGTCTATGGGAAGTCTATGGGAAACTACTTTGATGTGATGTTGGCATTGAAGTTAAATACTGGGCCCAATGCATCTCTCTCTCTCTCTCTCTCTCTCTCTCTCTCTCACACTGTCTCTCTCTCTCAGTCTCTCTCTCTGTCTCTCTCTCGGTCTCTCTCTCTATCTCTCTCTCTCTCTGTCTCTCCCTCTCTGTCTCTCTCTCTCTCTCTCTCTCTCTCTATATATCTCTCTCTCTATCTGTCTCTGTCTCTCTCTCTCTCTATATCTCGCTCTCTCTCTCTCCCTCCCTCTCTCGCTCTCTCCCTCTCTCTCTCCCTCTCTCTCTCTCTCTCTCTGTCTCTCTCTCTGTCTCTCTCTCTCTCTCTCTCTCTCTCTCTCTCTCTCTGTCTCTCTCTCTCCTCATCTCTCTCTCTCTCTCCCTCTCTCTCTCTCTCCTCAT
>OMLC01035932.1:0-14902 GCA_900302585.1 Regalecus glesne
TGTAACATGCAGTACATATAAACTAGCCAAAATATTATGACCACTTACAGATGAACTGAATAACAATCAGCTCCCAACTAGGGCAAATGTCAAGGTCTGGGTGGATTAGATGGTAAGAGAACTATGGAGGGGGGTAAATGGTCAATTATCTCATTTTTACATAGCGTTTCTCTAGTCTCTAGTAGCAACCAATCAAAGCACCTTTCATTAAATGCCTCACATTGATTAATCATAGGGGATTAAGACCAGATGCCCCTTTCCTGATGCCCTATGGTGGGCTTGAACCCATTACTCCTGACTAGAAGGAGCTTATTCTACCACCATGTAACCTCTTTTGATTCAGGACTTGAATGGCCAGATGACAATGGCCAGATGACCCGGTCAGAGCATCTCCGAAACACCAAGGCTTGTGAGGTGTTCCCGGCCAGCAGTGGGGAATACCTACCAACAGTGTGCCAAGGAGGGACAAGCCACAAACTGGTGGCTGAGTGTCCAAAACCTATTCATGCACAAGGATAACAGACGCTGTCTTATCTGGTCTGAAACACCATAAAGTCTACCATGACACAGGTCAGAAGATTGTTCTGATGGAATGAGGACTGTGTAGGACATCCTGCTGGACATGCATAGTCACAGACCACTCATAGTGTCCATGAGGACCCTTGTCAACCATTGAAAGTGACTACAATGGGCACAGCAGCATCAGAACTGGACCTTGGAGCAGTGGAATCAAGTCACCTGGTCCAGTGAGTCCTGTTTCCTTTTAAATTATATATAGATGGCCCTGTGCGTGTATGCCATTGGGGAAGTCATGACAACAAGATACTATGTGGGAAGACAACAAGCCAGAACCCTGAGTCCAGCCACTCTTGTGGACGTCAGTTTGATACATGCCACGCAGCTAAACATCATTGTAGACCAGGTCCACCCCTTCATGGCAACCGTATTCCCTGGTGGCAGTGGCCTCTCTCAGCAGGGGGACAGCATATTAGGCAGGTAGTCATAATGTTTGCCTCATGAATATACATAACCATTTGATCATAAAATGGAATATAAGCTAGATGGCTATGACCTGGTGCAGGATTCAAACCAAGGAACTTCCTGTTGTGGGACAACAGTGCTAGTCACTGCACTGCCAAATGTTTTGAAGAGGATGGGATCCGAACCCACGCGTGCAGAGCACAACGGATTAGCAGTCCATCGCCTTAACCACTCCGCCACCTCGTCTTACATAAACAACACAGCAGATTATAAATCGATTCCTCCACTGCCAGAAGTTATGCAGTCAGGATTCCCACATTAGTGGAATTTGCAGGGGTCAGCACAACCAGAGTGCAATGGTTAAGCCTCGCCCTCAGTGAACCACCTCCTTGATCATGGTATCTGCCCTGCCAGGTAAGTATGTGGGGAGGAAAATAATGTTATTATATATACATATATATGTGTGTGTGTGTGTGTGTGTGTATAATATTTCATTCATATCTTTAATCCAATCTGCTGGATTGTTTTTCTTATCTGTCGTTCTATTTGTTTGTTTTGCTTTTTTATGCTTTCTTCAGATAAAAAAGTCATGGTGAGGTTTGTTATGGGTCCCCTGAGGGAGTTCATTTTAATTATCTTCTCCAATAAAGGTACACAACACAGTTCAGTGGTAGAATTCTCCCCAGCTGAGCAGGAGACCTGGGTTTGGACCTGTATATGGCTTTGGATTAACACATCTGCTAAATGGAATTCGCCAATTTGCATATGAATCCATTGTTGATTTTGGCCATTATTCAACTCTATTGTGTATAAGGGTGGGGATACCTGCAGTTAACTCAGACTGTAGATGTACTGTATGAGTGATGAAACATTTCTCTCTATAAACACTGTCCACATGAACCTAATCACTTTTTTGTGATTTCCAATGCAGTTGACTGAAATCTGATGTAATGTGTTCCTGAATCAGTATGCGGATTGACAAGACAGTACTGGGTCAGCTGAGACCACCATTGGTGGATGCCCTCACACAGTACCAAGGGAAACTATAAAATCCATTGTGGTGGCCCCTGAATGACAGTGATGGTCGAAAAGAAGAAGAATGCAGTTAAGTGAAATATAATTTTGAATAGATAATCTTTTCACGTAATGTGACTAAGCCCTTATTTCTTCTTCAGCTCTAAAAGATGTTTCTTTATTCTGTCCCCAGCACTAGCAGCACTATGTAATAATGGCTGACAGCAGTAATCCACAAGAGTAAATCTAATCCAGTAATCCAGAGTCCAAAGTGATCAAAGGTTGAGATTAACAAAGATGTGTGTGTGCGTGTGTGTTTGCAGATAAAAGCAGAGTGCGGTACAGCGGCGGGAAGGGAAAGCTCTCAGACATGACAGCCAAGATCTATGCAATTCAGGGATTGGTGCACACAAATAGCCAGCCAATCAGAGAGGAGTCGGAGAAAATAACAAGCCAAGGAGAGCAAAAAGAGGAAGAGCTGTGGAGAAGAGAGGAAGAAGGTAAAAGGGTAAGGGGACTTGACATAAAGCAAAGAGGGAAGGAAGGATGTGTGAGGGAACAAGTGTAGTACAGTGAGGCCTCCTGAGAGATCTAGAAAAGGAGATGAGAGAGAGAGATGAGCAGAACAGAGATAGTGCAGTAAGCAGTCAGCACAGAGAGCCTACATCAGCTTAGGCAGCCATGCTCTGAGCCCTTGAACAGCAGGGCTACGCAGACACGGCACAGGCCCCACATCAGGTCCAGCTCCTCTTGGCTCCCCAGCCACAGATACTAGTGGGGAGAAAGAAGACCCCCACTCATCGGCCGTGCACAGGAGCCATGAGAACAGCCAGAAAGGGAAGCGTGGAGATGCCAGCGTTCGTGCGGCAACTAGTGAAGGAGACAGAGAAGAGGGTCAGCTCCTTCTTCAAGGGGGGTCGTGGAGACACAGGGGAAGGGGAGCAGCCTGGGGAAGGAGATGGGGAGGACGTCTTTCCCAGCCCTTATCTGGACCGTCCAGTACTAGACAAGCTGATCGAGGAGGGCTGTTCCCGCTGGGGTCTAACCTACGCCTTAGGCAGCATGCAGGGCTGGAGGGCCAACATGGAGGACTTCCATAACTGTGTGCCCCAGCTGGGTGGTGAGCTGGCCGACTGGAGCTTCTATGCTGTGTTTGACGGACACGCAGGCAGCAGTGTGGCCCAGCACTGCTCCCAGCACCTTCTAGGCCAGATCCTATCTACAGGTGAGACAGATGGAAAACTGATTTTCCGCCCTGTCATTCTGGCTCTGTTTCACTGACGTTTGCGATATGCATCAATATATGTGAAAACTTTTAAAGTTCCCTTAAAATTATTCTTTAGAATCTCACCTAAAAGTTCTGAAAGTTCACTTTGAGTTAATCTTGAGGGATAAATAAACAACAACCCTATACCACAGTTTTGTCACCTGAAAAGGTGGAAAACGGACTGCTTTTCTGCAGTTCCATCCAGCTTTTTAATAGATTTAAAGTGAATAATTAAATGAGAGGAAAAAATATGCAAGTTAAGAAAAATTTTCACCAGATCTGTTTAAGTGATTTAAACCTGTAAAGATTTTCACATTTCCAAGAACACATGTCCATTTGTTGACACTCATGACCAGTAAAGATTAAGAAATAGTTGATTAGGTCATCAAATTATTTTTAAAAAATCCATCAGGCAAATACATTTCCATCATACATTACATTTACTTTCATGAAAAAGTGAATCCATCTCAACTGAGTGTATAAACTCTGCTGGAAATTTTGGGGAGCTTATTTGACATTTTCCATTAAACTGTTCTTTATTTAAGATGACAAATTTTGCATGATTTATTCAAAAGTGTGAGGCCCAATTTGCAATGACGAGATGCAAGCATAGCAGGATAAAGACAGTTGTAGGTGTTTATAAGTAACAACACCAGGGGTGCTGCGATGGCTCACCTGGTAGATCACGTACCATATAAGGCCTCATAACAGTGGCCAGGCTTTGAATCCAGCCCTGACCCTCTGCTGCTTGTCATCCTTTCTCTCTCCCTGCTTTTCCTATCTCTTTACTCTCCCTATCAAATAAGGTGGAACCCCCCTCAGAAAAGAAGGAATGATAGTTCTGCTTGATTAGGTTGTGGCAATGAGGAAAAATTGACAGAACTGACCGTCTGGTAACTGCAGGGTTCCTGGTTTGGTCCTTCCTTGCAAAAATGTCCGCACGTCCTTGATCAGGTTCCCAATGAGCTGATTGTTACCTTCGATGTCTGACCGTCATCGGTGTGTGAGTGTGTGTGTGTGTGTAGGTGCGTGGGTGAATGTGAGGTATTTATTGATTGTAAAGTGCTCTGAGTAGCGGTTGTATATAAATAAAATCCGTTCACACTTAAATCAAACTCATCCTTCACCTACAGAGGCCTTTTCACTGTAGGTGTTGCCACAGGTAAATATTTATGCTTGTCTCGGGATGCTTTGCTTCAGCTGATACTACTGTGTATACTTGTTTGTGTACTCAGGTGGAATGGGACCTGAGGACAATCCAGAGAGGGTAAGAGGAGGCATCACAGAGGGCTTCCTGCAAACAGACAAGCACTTGCACACCACGGCTCGACGAGAGGGTTGGGAAAGGGGCGGCACTACTGTGGTGGCCACCCTCATCTCACCATGCTACATCTACTTTGCCAACTGTGGTGACTCTCGGGCCATTCTGTGCCGATCCGGTCAGGTGTGCTTCTCCACCCAGGACCATAAACCATTCAGTCCACTGGAGAGGGAGCGTATTGAGAGTGCTGGTGGCTCAGTGTCCCTTCAACGAATCAATGGTTCCCTTGCTGTCTCGCGCGCCCTGGGGGACTTCAGCTACAAGGGGGTAGAAAACCGACCACCAAACCAGCAGATGGTCTCCCCAGAGCCGGAGGTGTGTGTGGTGGAGCGCTCGCCTGGAGATGAGTTTCTGGTGCTTGCCTGCGATGGGGTGTGGGACACAATCACCAACGAAGACCTGTGTGCCTTTATCCATAGCCGTCTGCGTGTCTGCACTGACCTGAGGGATGTCTGCGCTCAGGTCATTGACCTGTGTCTCTATAAGGTCAGAACTTAAAGGGTCACTACTTCCTCGAGACATCAGCTCTGCTGAACTCTTCTTAGGATTTAGCTTGGAAAATTGCAAGTTGTTTTTTTATCCTTTTTTTAAAATGAAAAACATATCAAGGTCATTTCAAAATTGTCCATGAACGCACGAGGCTTTTCATTGTCTTATGTAATGACATAATCCTTTTACATATGCCTGTAGCACTCTAGATAGTTGGAAAACACATACTGCCTCTAAGCAAAAAGATTGTCTTTTAAACAGGTCCCAATGTGCACCTTAAACGCATATCATCTCTATAGAAACAACAATATTTAGATCACCATGGCAGCCTGGTGATAGAGTAAAAAAATAGATTCCCTTAGCAGCCTTCCAAGGGGAAATTTGGAATTCTCTCCATTTTAACCCATTCTATTGTATAGGAGCAGTAAGCTGCCAACATATGGTGCTCAGGGAGCAGTTAGGGGTTCAGTGTCTTGCTCAAGGACACCTCGACATGCTTTCTGCAGGACCGAGGACTGAATCTCTAACCCTCTGATTATCAGATGACTGCTCTACCCACTGAGCTATGCCGCCCCCTAGTGATCCAGTGGTTAGCACTGTTTCCTCACAGTAAGAAAGTCCTGTGTTTTGAACCTCAGTCCGTCCCAGGTCCTTTGCCTTTTGTCTCTGTGTCAGTGTGGGTTTCCTCCGGTTGCTCCAGTTTCCTCTCACCATCATGCATGTCAGGGTTAACACTCCTGCCTGTGTCCCTGACTGAGGCGATAGGAACAAGAACTGGAGTAGCTCCCTGGGCGCTTCAGCTGCCCACTACTCCTACACATTGGATGGATGGATGCAGAAATTTTTTTTTTGTAAGAATACAATGTCAAATGAGGAGGCTTTATTCTTTAATATGGACCCCATGTGTATGGGGTGGTTGGTGATGGACTGGACAGCAGTGGATTTGGCTGCCCTGTCCATCATTTCACAGTTATGTAACAGGGCATCTGCTTGGACACACACAATGCCCTGAAAATGTCATTTATCTTGCACTTCCACATTTAGCATTTTCCACTGAAATAGAGTGTCTTGTTGACCTTAGGACGTTATTGTCAATGTCCTTGAGGAAAATATCTTACTCTGTCTATGATTGAGAACCCTGCCCACCCAGATTTAGGGTCAAGTCAATTTCAAGTCAAGTTAGTTTTATTTGTATAGCCCATTATCACAAATTGACGATTTGCCTCTGGGCTTTACATTGACAGAACATCCTGTTCTTATACCCTAGCATCAGAAAAGTTACATTCCCTTAAAAGCCCCTTTAACAGGGAGAAAAATAGGAAGAAACCTCAGGGAGAGCCACAGAGGAGGGGTCTCTATCCCAAGACAGACAGCCGTGCCATGGATGATGTGGACACAGAATAAGACATAATTTACAGCATTCAACATGATCAGGACAACAGAATTCTAACTGAGTTACAAAAGGTAAAATAGTAATAATAATGATAACCTCCTTCATAGTGAGGTTACTAATCAATGAACATCTAAAGTGCAAACACGCCAGATCAAGCCAGCGGCAAAATTCCTCACATGTCTTATGTGAACAAATAGACTGATGGATAATGATCTTTAATAACAATAAAAATAATGATTCCCTTATCAGTCCCACAAGGGGAAATTTGGATTTCTCTGCATTTTAACCCATCCTATTGTATAGGAGCAGTGAGCTGCCACCATATGGCGCTCGGGGAACAGTTAGGGAGGGGTTCAGTGTCTTGCTCAAGGACACCTCAACATGCTATATGCAGTACTGGGGATCAATCCTGCAACTTTCTGGTTGCCAGACGACCACTCTAGCTACTGAGCTATGCTGCCCCGGCATAGGTGGGAATAGCAGTAGACACATCAGTCCAAGAATCATAGTCCGGACCACCAGGCTGGCACCGATTACACATCTCTGGGGTTCGTCCAAGGTCAAATACATAGAAAATGAGAAAAAAGGAAACATTGAAATACTTTGTTTTGTGTGCAAATATTAAATCACCTGAAAAGGCCATCTTGGTGATTGGGATCCAGCAGCCCAGTGGTAGAGCATGTACCTTCAAGTCAGATGTTGCAGGTTCAATTCTACTATGGAGAATCAGGAAAGGCCATCATTGACACTCCATCCTCAGTAAAGTGAAACATACGTTGTAAAGTGCTTTGAGCGGTCAATAGACTAGGAAAGCACGATCTAAAAATGAGTCTATTCACCATCAGGAACACTCACCTTCTCTGGCATTCCTCCGCAGGGCAGCTTGGACAACATCAGCATCATCCTGCTCTGCTTCCCTGGTGCTCCCCAGCTATCAGCAGAGGCATTACACCAGGAGGCTGAACTGGAAGACCTCCTGGAATCCAAAGTTGCAGGTGTGGATGTGGGGTTGTCGCTTCTTAGAGTTTTCCGTTTAAAATGAGCAATTCCACACTACATCCAAAGCCCTCATGGTCAAGAGGAGCAGCATGTGTAAACACTCATTAATCACTGTGTCTATTAGGATATTGAAGTGTGTTTCTGTAATGCTTTAGTGGTGGAATACTGAAACTATTGTCTTTGCTGGTGTATTCTTAGTAGTTTAACCACAGAGCTAAAACCATGGTTTATTGTTCTGGTTTATGGGGGAATGAATCTCTGCAGACTCTGAAAGTCAACAGCTGTTCCTCTGATACCAAAACTGATACTTTTGGAACATAAATGTTTCAGCCATTATCTACAGATGCTTTCAGTAAATTAAAAAAAACACATTTTAATTTAAATATAAAACTATAGATCAAAGAATTGGAATTTCCAGGTGTCTCATCGCTCATATGCTCATATTTGTTTTTTGAGTTTCCAGAGATTTATGGGGAGCTATGTGCTAGAGGAGAGGACCCTGACCTGTTATCTGTCCTCACAGTCCTGGCATCCAGTGTTATCCCTGGATTACCTCCAGGTGGAGGCATACAGAGCAAGTAAGAGTTCAGATATGTGCACATACAAATTTAAAGTTTTTCATCATCCAAATTAAGGATCTAAGAATAGTGGGTGTAGTGCACAATGTAAGGTGATTGCAATCCATTCAGAACTAAATCACGTGGGAGTATGTGTCAGAGGGAAAGTCCACAATCCATTTTTCAAACATGCCTTTGTACTTGTTACAATGCATAATTTTGTATGCTGTTATTACAATTGGAGTGTGAAAGTAATATTGCCTCTTCTGAATGTTACAGAAGGAACTGCATTATTTCTGCTTACTATCAGCAGAGAGAAATACACAAGCCAACACTGCCCAATGTAAGTAGATATATTAAAAAATCCTAAATGCATTAGTGGGGAACTGATCTCAGAATGAACAACATGCTCACCAGTTTTTCCCTCCACCAACTTTTCCGTGCAGGGTTTGGGAGGATGTTGAGAAACACATCTCTGATCTGTCTTCAAGACTCCCTGGTTGGATCATTAATATCTATAAGAACTGGTATCTTTCTCTGTGCAATTTAACAAAAAGGAAGATGATGGAAGAGACATTATTTTCTCCTGCCATCCCAATCAAGCAGCACTTCAACAAAGCAAATACAATTCAAAGGTAGGCATATTGAAATTAGATACATTTTATTATTTGTACAACAGGCTGCCTCATATTCAAAGAACAGACGAC
Organism: Regalecus glesne; assembly: GCA_900302585.1. Classification (NCBI taxonomy): domain Eukaryota; kingdom Metazoa; phylum Chordata; class Actinopteri; order Lampriformes; family Regalecidae; genus Regalecus; species Regalecus glesne. Next base: position 8,729 of record OMLC01035932.1, read on the forward strand.
ATGGATTGATAATAGATAAATGGGATATAAAATTGATATTTCAATATATTGTAAAATTGTAGATTTTCATTGGTATTCTGCTGTCTGAAATTAGTAAAACACAGTAAGAAATGTTACCATGTGGAGTTAGATTAGAGACTATTTAGGACGTGTTTGAAAAAATAGTCTCATAATTTTTCTGACATTCTTTACCGCGAGGAGGGAATTTGTGTGTACTATACTGACTCACAGTAGCATGTCTGCGCTGTCAGCACTTTTATTTCAGATCTGTCAGTACAACCAGCCACAAGGTCTATGGTTAGCTTAGGGCTAAGCGCATCTATTTCTTTCATAGGTACATGCTAACTAAGGTATCAAGGCTATTTAGAGCAGCTAAACGAATCAACAAACTTGCCTTTCCTTTTCTTGTTTGCTTTTGTGAAGGATATTTATAAATTGTAATTCTAAGTTGTTCAATATTTCAAACCCAACCAACCCACCCTTCTTCTTATGTAGTCTGGTCGATGGACCTGTACTATATTTCTCTACTAAGCTGTTTTAAAGTAGGGGAGACTGGGGAATCTTGGTGCACTTTTCACATGTTTTTATATTTATAGTGAGAGATCCTTTGTTGAGTGTGAAAATTAGTCCCCACCTTGCAGGGTTGGACACAGAGTTAGATGGAGTTTAGGGGATTAAGGCTGGAGGCCCTTCCTGATGCCCTATGGCAGGTATAAACCTGCAACATCTGACTTGTCAGTTCCCAAACTGACTTTTTAATATATAATAATATATAATAATAATAATAATAGTAATAATAGTTTCCTCAATAGCGACGATGCATATTGACGAACATTTCGAATATGAATACGCCAGATTTAGCCCCCACACTAATTTTCATCTGTCGTCCCAAGCAATTAGGGGTTCAGTATCTTGCTCAAGGACACTTCAACAAGCTTTCTGAAGGAACCAGGGATAAAACCACCAATCTTCCAATTTCTAAATGCCTACCTGACTGCCCTACCTCCTGAGCTTTGTCACCCCTACTTCAATTAAAATTAATTTTACATATTTTTTCAGTACAGACATGTAGGCATTTAAATAGGAAGTGTGCACATGTAACATTTTTCCTCATCAGCAGGTAAGGTGTCAGTCACACTAACTAGGTTAAGATGTAAATTCAGCTACAGAAAAACATTTGATTCATCATTTAACTTGAATCAATCCTGAAACATGGTGGCTAAATCTGTCCTATCTTCAAATGGAAAATGGTTTCAAACAAACTTACAAATAAAACATGACAAGTATTCAAACAAATCTAAAACCATGTCTCATAACTCACAAGCCAAACTCATTGTCAGAAATGCAGTTCTGGAAAACATAAATTGCCTTGCCAGAGGTGCACTCTTTATGACCCCACTGTTTGCATTTCATGAACTGGATCCAAGTCTCTATTGAAAGACTGTTTGCAAATAGCAACACACTGACAAAGCACAGGCACCGATTTTCTTCTGTCGAAGAGACATCTGGGGCCTTTTTTTTAACTTGCCTTTTTCATTGGTGTTTTATAAGTATCCGAATATATTTATTGGCTTTCAATGTAGGCTTTCAAATTCATGGCTCTTACAGGTACTTCACAGAGAATGACAACACAAGGATTTACTATATACAGGAAAAGTAATACAAATTAAAGCATGATGATGGAGAGCATGTATTGTGATATTGAGATAAACATAAGTATATATATACATATAAATACTCGTATACATGCCTGAGGTAGCTAGACATGACAGAGCATACCAGTATACATACAATTTACAGTAAAGTATATACGTATTGAAATTTGACAATGTTAAGTGTTCATATGAGTGACAGCTCATGGAAAGAAGCTGTTTTTATATCTGGTTGTTTTGGTGTACGGTGCTTTGTTGTACCTACAGGAGGGGAGGAGTTAGAACAGGTTGTGAGCAGGGTGTGAAGGGTCTGCACTGATGGTGCCTGGCTGTTCCTGACTGGAGATGTGTAAGTCTTGAATGGAGTGCAGGTTGGGGTCAATGACTTTTTCTGCAGACCTAACTGTCTGTTGAAGTCTGTCCCTGTTCTGTTTGGTGTCTAATCCAAACCAGACAGTGGTGGGTGTGCAGAGGACAGACTAGATTATTGCAGTGCAGAACTGAGGCAGTTCCTGAGGCAATATGAACTTCCTGAGCTGATGGAGTTCATCCTCTGCTGGGCCATTTGATGGTTGTGTCTGTGTTTGATGTCCACTTTAGGTCTTGTGAGATTGTAGAGCCCAGACATCTATAAGTTTTCACTGTGAGTAGAGTTCTGTTGAGTAGAGAGGGTTAAGCAGTGTTGGAAGCTCCTCCTGAAGTCCACTGTCATCTTCACAGTTTTTGAGTGCAAGCAGCTACACATTGTTGTGGGTGCACCAGAGGGCCAGCTGTTCAACCCCCTATCTATATGCAGACTTATCACCATACCTGATCAGGAAAATGATGGTTGCGTCCTCTGCGAACTTAAGGAGTTTAGCAGATGGGCCTTCCGTGGTGCAGTCATTTGTGTAGAGGGATAAGATTTTATTTTGCAATCCTTTTTTTTTAACCTTGTGCCTGCCTTTCAGCTACAAGTGCCTCCTTCACTGACCTGTCAGTGAGTATAAGAGTATTTTAAGGGTGTTTTTTGTGGTTCTGGGCTGGTTTTCTTGGACCAGCTTTTGTGTCTAGACAAATATCCTCTGGAGTTGAGTGGTGGGTGGAGCTGGCATTACTGGGCAAAGGTGAGGTGTAATTGACCTAAGGTAAATCATATTTAGGAATGATATATTGATATAGTATAAGAAATGTAACAACACGATTACAAAAATGTAAATTTCAATTTTTTTAACACTAAATTTTGAAAATTTTAAATCAATACCAGTTAAACAATAGACTTTGAAATTCCCAGACAGGATATGACATCAGACCAAGTAGATGCACAAAACTACCATTTGAGTAGCGCCCTCTGATGGCGAAAACACTAATGATCCGACAATTTACCCATGTGACAGGAAGCCCTAGTCTCCCCCACATCATACTGATCAGACCAGTATAGAAGAGATCCTTGAGAAATGAAATGTAGAGTAATAGTCAGTAGATTTGTATCTATCTTACAGCAGTGTTGTGTGCTTTCAGTGAGTAATTTATTTACATTCTGTATATAGATATTACCTGTTAGGAGACTGATTGTTTCTGTCTAAATAAAGATTATTTAACAAACTGACTAGATCCTGCTAAATATTTACATGAGCTCAAAGTCAATGAGTTTGTCATGCTTTTGACTTCATAACCACATATGACCCTGTAGTATAGCTGCTAAAAATGTCTCCCTATCATATAGTAAGCTGTTGATTTTCTATCTATTCAGAGTGCTCGTATATTTCGCCTCTTTTCCTGACACTCTGACTTACATCTGTGTTAAATCGATGACCTGATGGAGAAAGCAGCATAGATTATATAGAGTTGTAGAACAGTTTACAAAGAAGTCAATTTTGCATAGGGAAGCAATTTCTCCAGACAATCGGATGTCCGATATGGAAAATCTAAATCCAGTGCTTCAGATAGCTGATGCTGAAGTAGTGTGACTATCACTACAATGCTTATTAACACAGAGCACCTCCAAAGTCTTCATTTGATTGGCTATGCTTTGTTCAAAAGAATATTTTGCAATTATTTTATGATTTCTCTCAATTTCAATGAAACATATCGATTCAAACATGAAGTGAGCCCCAGAAGTAATCCGGAAATTGAACATATTCTCTCTTTCAGAGCTCTCAGGGGCTCTATAGAGTGTTTAAGGAGTTTGTTTTCAATTAAACAAAACACCAATCAGAAGTAATAAATATTCAGCACATTGCCTTGCGAGGCCTTTTCGGGCTTGGGCATTATGCGTACATGCTGGGTGAAGCCTACTACTTCTACCGCCCATACAGCCATTGCATCTTTTGAGGATCTCAGGGGACATATGCAGCACTCTTAAATCAGTCGTTCCCTTGAAGTGGCCCTTCCTTCCTTCCTCTATCTGATTGCCAAGCACATGAACTAATCACTTCAGGATATCAACCCCCTCTTCACAGGGATGCACTTGAAATGATGTGAATTTTGTACTCTTCCTTCAAGCAAAATATGAACCGTTCTTTTGTGAATGTAGAATCAATGTTAGAGGATCTGCAACCGTCCGCGCCGATGTTCTCCAAACATGGTAATTACAATGTGATCGTTCTGCACTCATAATTGGAGCCTAGCACACTAACTAAAAGTGACTTAAGGAATCAAATGAACTGAAATCTTTGAAATCAAAGAGAAGGATCCAATCCATCGATATGTTATATTTGGTGTCTTGGGAGCTCCAGTGGAAGGAAGCTAAAGTGCTGTGCAGAATAACACTAGCAGGCATCAGCATCATTGTGTCTTGAGCATGGAGCTACCTGTCCATGCTGGTCTCCTGCAGGCGATTATTCATGATTGCAAAGGCGCCCACACCCTCAGAGAATCCATTTTGGTGGTTGTGGCACTGCCGAGAGCCCTGGTGAGCTGTTTCACTCAGCTGTTTCTGCAGCAGAGCCAGAGACACCTTATTGGACACGGTGAACTCTTTCAAAGAGATCATCTCTCCTGAGACACGCCGGCCCACACACAACCCATCAGCCATGGCATCAGTCTCGCTGTCGCACACCGTCTCCGCCGAGGCGCCTGTGTAGTGATGTCTCCCCGTGGCACAGTGGGATGGTACTGGCTGCACAGCGTTACATTTGAAGCCCTGTGCATTTGGAAGCCTCCGGCGGGAGCGCTTGTTTTGGAGGCAGGGACAACAGAGCCAAAAGCAGCTCGTCCTAGAGCAGGAGCAGGAACAATGTCGCCCGGGACAGACCAGTTTCCCCAGGATCCAGTTGAGGGTTTGCTTGATGACAATGGAGATGACATTGAAGAGAGAGTAGATGCAGCATACCCCCATGAGGATGAAAAGGCAGTTCCCGAGCTGGTAGGCCTCCTGCGCCTCGTACCGCTGCCTCTGGCTGCTCACTAGGTCTCCGAAGCCGATGGTGCTAAAAGCCACAAAGCAGAAGTAGAGAGAGTCCAGGTAGCTCCAGTCCTCCATGGAGCAGTAGAGATAAGAGGCGCTGCAGGCGATAACCACAGAGGCCGCGCCAAGGATCAGCATCACATAGTAAACGGAAGGCTTCCATCCTTCCAGGCTGTCATCCTCATCTCGGGGTACCTCCCTGCCCAGCAGTACCCCGACCCCGACGCACCTCATCCGACGCTCGTGAAACCAGCGCATGATGTAAGCCAGCATGGTAATGATCCTCTCCAGGAACAGGTTGAAGAACAGGATGGTGGACGCACAGCCGATCAGACCATAGAAAATTAGGAATGTCTTCCCAGCTATTGTGGCCGGGGTGGTCATACCAAAGCCTTGTGAAGACAGTTATAAAGTACAGTGTTGATTTTGCAACCTTGAAATGGAGGCTCATTATTATTCACTGTGCAATATAAATAATTGTGGATATAAGTTTGACTGTCAAGCGCATTTTGGTTTTTATGTGTAATAATATAGAAATAGAAACTGACTCGACTTGACTTGACTTGACTCTATGCCTCTGTTCTACTTTCCACTTTGCTGCTTGTAACACTGCAAATTTCCCCTGTGGGACTAATAAAGGACTATCTCATCTCAGCTTAACTCAGCTCAGCTCAGACAGGAGCTGAAAAAGGGAGACATCTGGTATCATTGGTTCAGGAGACAGAATGCAGGGAACAACTCCAAAACATCATCTTCACAGCTTTCCTTTTTTCCTAAATTTAATCATTTTCCCCCTCCTGAATTCCCTGAGTGACCTACTGCTGGGTCAGTCTCTCTGATCCCCTCTAGAACATCAACAGGAAGGAGGAAGTGGTAGCATGTGTCTCCTCCAAGTCACATGACCACTAGCCCTCACTAGTCCACACATCATGGTCTGGTGGGGAAAGCACAGTGCTTGGCCGTCAGAGGAGAATGAAGCAGAGTACTTTCCCTTCACTTAACCAAGAGGCCTGGACGACCCAGAGGGGGACACTAGTGAACCCAGAATACTTTATCCAACCTAACCCTTATACCCATGTGAGGCTTAGCCCATTATGACCCACTAACTATGGACCTCTGGCTGTGGTTGGAAAC
>OMLC01035937.1:0-17823 GCA_900302585.1 Regalecus glesne
TGTTTGTCAAACTTCTCAGCCAGTTTTCATTTAGTTATATATTTATGATCAAATTCTATCAAATAAAGGTCAAATGGACAAAAGAAGACAACATTTATATATGCTCCACCAGGATTTCTCTCTACCTCTCTTAGGTTAATCCATTCCTAAGAAATCCGCATTTAACTTGCACCTGATAAACATCGACACACATCTGAGAGACACATCCTCTTGATTTCGCCACAGCTCCCAACCTTCATCGCTTCGTCCTACTTTTGTGTTGAACCCACAATTATTAGATTCAGGGTGGTGAGTGTTATCAGTAAAAGCCTGCGGTGTAAGCCAATAGATAGACATGGTTCCCAAGAGAAAGGATAAAGGCTTGACATACTCCAGTGAGAAGATGGGAGAGGCAGATTAGGGTTTCAGAGAGAGCCAGAGACCTATAGGGCTCTTTTGAATCCGATCTCAGTTTCTAAAAATAATGGGGGGTGGGATTAGGAGGATCATTAATCCTTGTATGGAACAACGACCCCCTTCAAGAAAACAGTGAGAAGTAAGTGAGTTTAGTTGGCAAATCCAGGAACTCCCATATCCCCCACCCCTCCTCTATTTGTGTGAGCCTCTTGCCTCTATGCTCCTAACTTGCATTGTAAGATAAAAATTAAGTCATTGTGAAAGCTGCATCAACAACATTTGAATGAGAACTGCCGTAGATCAATGATATTCTACAATGTTCTAGAGGTCTATGTGTACCCAGGTTTTCTTTCCAACCCAACTCTACATCAACTGATTTCACCGATTGATCCTCTTGTCTGGCTGTAGTTGTGTTCGCCAGTGATGTTAGCTGGTAGCATCAGAGCAATTTAGTGTCTGTCGATGAAGTATCTATATTTATATTTGCTATTACCCATTTGTCCACAATTAACTTGACAACCAGGAAATTAAACTCGTCATGATTAAATTAAACTACCTATGCAGCAAAATGATATTTTTTTGCAGCAAATTTCTTAGATACACGTTTGTGTTAGACAAGCAGTGTATTGAAGAACTGAAAAATGTACCAATTCAATGTCAATTTCTAGATTGCAAAACTGGCAAGCTAACATTTCATTTGCTGGTGTGTGTGTGTGTGTGTGTGTGTGTGTGTGTGTGTGTGTGTGTGTGTGTGTGTGCGTTTTTTACTTTGAAGCATGCAAGTTTCAAAAAAAGGATTTCAGTCAGTCTGAAATCTCACTGGCTAGAATAGTTTTTGGCCCTCGCTGGTAAGTGTAGTACAGTGCAGACCTGATTTTGGGTGCTTTAACAGGTAATCTAATCATATTTTGCTCTCAAGTGATGTGTGGAATACTATAATTCCGCTCCTAAAATTAATGAATTACCCAGTATAGTAAGTACAACTGAATGATATTCGAGTTTCCAAGCTACCAATCTTAAGTTCAAACTTCCTTCGTAGATTTGGGTATGAACAGCCAAGACGCATTTACCTAGGAGTGGTCATGTTGAATCACATTTACGTTTTTAAATATTTAGCCAGCAGACAGCTTACAAAATGCAAATAAAGAATAAGGCAAACTTTTTGAAGTAATCGTATAATAACCAGATGACATAGGCTGTGTACTGGTAAGAATAAAAGCAGATAAAATATTCATGGGGTTTATCCAGTACTGGTAGTGAAATGAGCACTAACCTTTTTTTCTTTACTCATACAAAAAGAAGATATTGTTTTCATAAATTTTCAAACTAAAATTTCTCAAGCAGGAGGATGAACCAAAGGCCCAGTCATGCTGTGTGAACAAATATGATCCATAAATCGTATGGATAAAAGCTGTATGTGTGAACAGGGATGAGGGAAAGCACTTGCATTATCGAAAAAAAAAACAATTTGACAATGTGACAGAATGTTTGCACTTGCAAACATTGTCCACACTGTCTACAAACTACACAAACTGCTCTCATTTGATACTTGAGGCAGATGGGAGCAAATGGTTTCTGTAGTACCCAATGGTGCTCACTCCTGCCTCGAATGGACATGCAGGTGTATGAAGCTGCAGGACATTCGGCATGGTTTAATGGGTTCAATGGATCCACAAGTTAATAAAATAGTGTTTATGAAAGAGCCAGTGCAATGAACACAGACCATATAAAAGCCAGTGAAGAGTGAAATAGTCTGCATCTGTTTCTCAGTATGGAGTCCTTGCTTTGTTAGTTTGGTAAGCTACAGACTGAGAAATTTCAACCTGTCAAATAAAGGCCATTATGTCCTGGGATGTTATGGCAAAGTTTCAATTTGGCTGTTGAAAACCTGCCTTTGCTGTCCTTAATGTTCTGGAGTTATGGTTATGATTTTTTGCACTTCAAATAGATTGATTAAACATGAAACTTCTGATTAATGTATAAAACAAAACCTTGTGCAGTTTCAGCATTCATGTCATGGGTGGAGACTGAGCAAAAACAATAATTCCTGTAATATTAATAATTTTCTTTTGCAAAGTTCAGTCCCCATAACTAAGGCTGCAGAATTTTAAGTATAGAGACGATGAAAAATAAAGCTTAGGTCCGATCAGACTTTGAAATGGCCTATCAGCAGGCAGAGTAGACATACATCTCAGGTTGGACAAGACCATATTTAAAGGTAGGGCTTGTCATGCAAATCCTTGTTCAAATGTAAAAAAAAATTAGGATTGCATCATCTCTGGGAAAATGTTTTCTCAAAAAAGGACAGTTTAAATATTAACCTTGCTTCTTTTCAGAGGGACATATTCATACTTTCTGTAGAAAAGAGAATGACCAATTTTGGATACTTTGCTGATTAGCATGAAGGGATAGAAAATGGGGAAAAGAAGAAAAGGAAGATCTTAAAGGTGCTAGCAGTAAAAGATTTTCTCATAGCATATCAAGTCAATAAAACAAAGCCACTTTATTTTCACTAATGTACATATAGTGCATGAAGGGGGTCCATTTTACGTGTCACAATCGGTCCCCAAAGCTGATGCCCTCCCTGACACCCTGTGGTAGGTTTGAGCCTCACAGCCTCTCATGCATATCATTCATTAATTCCTCATGTGTGCACTTCAAATTAGGATTAAGATTGTGGGATTGATTGTCTGAGAAAGGAGTAAAGCCACTTTATTTTTTCATTGGAGGTTACAATGAAATTTGTCTGCTGGCTTTTTAAAAAGTTTTTTTGAGTTTTCTCTTCTAATGAAGTGGGTTCCTTACAAGCATTAAGTAAGATCACTGTTGTTAATAAGGTCAGACATATTTAGTGTTATATTAGCCATTAATCTGTAGTTTCATGCACAAGTTACTATTGTATAACTTGACATTGGGCCTGACCGACATGGGATATTCTTGAGGGATTTCCTTTATCCTGTTGAATTTATGTTTTCATATTTAATGTATTTTCTCCATTATCTTTTAGGTGGCCAGCTTGATGATTTTATTTAACACACTAATATTAGTTATTGTGTTAATACATTAATTCTATTTCTGAAAAGGTGCATTTGTGGCCAGTGAGAATTCAAACATGTAGAAATTGCTGTGACAAAGTCAAAGTATTAATTCTGCAGTGTCACATAAAACTGTCATAGCAAGTATTTATGTCGTTCCAAAAACTCACTTCGCACTATGCATCTTTTGTAGAAGTACTTGCAAACTCACGTAAACTTTGGTGTTCCTGTTACACAGAACAACCCTACAAAAAAAAAGTTAACTATGAAAACTGAATTCAAGTTGTATAATGCAAACCTTTGTTCTTAAACTTTTCATTGGACTCAATTTGGTCTGATAGCTACAATGTTTGGATCATAGCTAGATGTTGTCTGGTGATTCACCATTCAATAAACTTCAATCAACTGTGAAGTAGAATGATGACCACAGGACAAATCTCAACAATGAGGCAACTGAACGATCATTAACTTGAAATAGCCTATTTAGTCTACATTTTTGGCTTCAGTCAATTATGGTTTGTTATATTCCAAATACAGAATACAGTTATATACAATTATATTCTGGTAAAAGGAAACCAAATGCCAAAGGCCAGAGGAAATGTCTTGATTCGTTAAATTATAAGAATTGTCCTTAAATGACGGAACAAACGGAAATATATTTATGATATAGTGAGAAAAAAACATAATAAATATACGTTTTGATATTCAGAGGCTTTACAACTCAGTACATACATGACATAGCCTCTGACCGTGGTCAGTGTCAGCGTATAGGTTGACAATCACGGCATTAATTTAAAACTTTATTATTGGATTCAGATTATCAACATGGTCTCATACGATGATGTCAAATATGGCTGGCCAACATCCTTTCACTAATTCACTCCCTCCACCTAAAAAGTGACTCAGCAACAACCACAGGCAATTTGATGAATCATTGCCTATAATGTGTTTTGTGTGGTCAGAACTAGGAGAACGAATGAAAATGTGACAAGGCATAAAGCAGATGAGGGACAACACAGGAACAGCCAAGAGTAAATTGTATATAGTATGCTTCAAGAATTTTGAGCATAATGGCTGAGTTTTTATGGCATAATGTGCATTATACGTCAGTCTGAGTATTTTCACTTGTGTGATCCAAGGCCAGAGTTTACATTATCACCCAATGGATGCCCATCATCAGCTCTGCTCATAGTTATACGAGTTATAATTCCAGTTTCCTCAGGCTGAAAGCACACTATGTACACCTCTCTGCAATTGTTGACTTTTTATTCAACATATAATATATCTGACACATACGTTTGCTGCACCCCCCCCAAGGCTGTGACTGCGACAGTCATTTAGATCAAGTTGTCACAATGGATTAAATACTAGGGGAGTCAGAATACCCAAGAAAAAGGAACTAGATTATGGTGCTATTCTTGCACTCAACAGAGCGACAGGGGACCATGGTAGATAAGCTCAAAAGGATGTGAAACAAATGGAAAATGCGTGTCCGTGCACCCTCTCAATTTTGAAAGTTGTAAACTTTTAGCTGGAGCCTGGATCTTGTGGAGGGTCTAAGAGGGTTTATTTATCATCTCAAACCATCCACAGGAAGGCCAGAGGGAGGGATTTGGGGTTTGAACACTCTCCTAAAATATTTTGACAGTTCAAAACATCCAGTTCTTAGGAGTTAATCTTGTTGTGGCATGTCATCGCATATTCATTCAAATAACACTGGTCTTATTTCACCTAGCTCAAAGGGTCAAATAATGGAAATACTACTACAACTTTTGGCCACTGCTGTTAGCGGTCGCTACAGAAAATCATTAATCTGATTTGTGATCCACACATTTGATTTGGCAAAGGTTTTACGCCAGATGCCTTTCCAGACAAAACCACTAAACCTATGGATAGGAGCAGGCTTGATGCCATCCCAGTATCCATGGACTTGCGCCCATGCCTGTCACCATAAATGGTAGTAATACATGTGAAATTGCATATTAAGCTAATCATACCTCTAAACCATCCACTTTGTTCAAGACGTTTTTTTAATCATGTTACCTTGAAAACATGTTTTTTTATTTTTTATGGGGTTTAATTTGCCCCACACGTTCCTGCCTAAATAGCCAGGCAGCTAATCAGAATGACAAAGTGTTTGCATTCAATTTGACAGGGAATTTAACTGAGATTGCTTTTACTAATCATGATCTGTTGGGAGTTGTAAAATGATTGGATTGAGAAAACACAATAAATCAGTGACTTTCTCATGCTTTAAAAAAACAGTTAAAATTGAATTGGACAATGATGTGATTTTTCTTTAAATGTGAATGGTTGTGCTACTGCTTTTTTTCCAAGATGACTATTTTGGTATATCTGCTTTATTTGATACTACCATTAGAGAGACAAGAAGACATGCAGCAAAGGGCCCTGGCTGGATCCGGGGCCACTAAGGATTCAACCTTGATTTGTGTTGCGTGCGCTACCAGGTGAGCAACCAGGCTGTCCCCTACTTCTACTTTTCTGAGGTACTGTGAAACAGCCTTTCGTCACATTCATGTAACCCAAAACTACATACTTATAAACCTTTGCAATTCAACATGATTCTACAGTGATGAAGACACACATTTTACAGCCCTTTCTGAAATAAAATCCTGGGTATGGCAGTGGTCCACAGTATATAAGCTCTAAGGAATGAGTAGATTTGGACAAAAGTGACCAAGAAACATTGACAAGTGCAAACACTGCAGTGTGCCCAGGGTGCTGGGTGTCTATGGCCAGGGGGCTGAATGTCTATCTATGTATGTGCAGGTTTTAAATTACTATTCCACATGTATCAGAGCATGCATCTTACTTTTATATGACTGAACTGAAACTATTATGACTTCATTCAGACATTTTATTTTCAATATGAATGTACAGAAAGGCCTTTTTATTTAGATGGAGCAAATTCTAAAGGAGACCATGTTGGCTGACATCAAGCTGATTTCCTGTTTACACTTTGCTCTTGACAACTTCTATGGGAGATTTTCTAGGTAACAAACACTTCAGCCTGTTGGTATTGAAAAAAAACATAGTACCATTATTCACTAAACATTATGGGAAGGAGGAGCCCATACATTCTCACATTATGGGTTGTCTTCCTCTGCAGTCATCCGCTACTGTCAGGTTGTAAACATCATTTGACCTTTGACTCATCAAATGGGCCCATATTGTTGTGGTTAACATATGTATTGTTTATACAATTATGACATTTCATTTCAAGGATGTTAGAATGAAGGGTCAGCTGCAGTGTAGTGCACTAGGTTATGGCCTCCACTGACCTGCTCAAGGGCACATATATGGTGACTCACTGTCAGTCCAAAAATGTTGATGCAGTTGGAACAACTGAAAGCACCAGATAAAATGAAATCCTCTTTTTGTTCACAGTGAGCATTCTTCAATATTCTTGAGGCAAATGTTGTAGTAAGTGCATTCTCAATGCATATGTCCATATATAAAATATTTGACATGAGTTTTGCTATGAGTAAACTTTATTGTCCAAGTTTGTTGGAGGAAATCTTCATAACTGTGACAATAAATCAGTGCATTTTACAAAATGAAATATTCTGTTTTTGAAATATTGACCTAAATGTCAGGTACCCTTTATTGCAAAATGGTTATAGACAGGAATGGCTTAAAATCAATTGGTTTTTTCCTCGTTAAACCGTGTGCCATATGGCAGACAACCAGGCATCATTCCACTACAATGAAATATTTAGTTTGAGCTTTGTGCCCTTTATAGTGGTTTGCTCTTATCAAATATATCAATTAGAAAAGCCATTTTGCTTCCAAAGTGAGGGTTTTTTCTTTCTCTAATGCTTCCTAAGATGGAAGAGGCATTTGCACTATATTGTGATGCTTGGAGAGCCTTGTATGAACCTGTGTTGGAGTAAAGATACAACATAGTTTGCAAAGCCTCCTCTGACCCCCGTCATCTTCTTGGCAATCTACTCCTTCTGCATAAAATTGATTAGATGTCATCCACCTTAATAGAAATTGACTAATTGGGTGTGACCTTGACTTTATTTCAATACATCTGTCAGCTATTACCAGAAGGTTTTACAACCCTGTGGAAAAAAAATACTTCTTTTGCTGAATGGAGCAAATATTCAGGGCCCTATAGAGAGCCTGCTGACAGGCTGCTCACTACCTGGTACAGCAGCTGGACCTACTTAGGACCATAAGGCCCTAAGTAAGGCCCTAGGTAGGGCTGTGCACACAGCCCAGCATATCACTGGATGTGAGCTGCCCAGTCAAGAGGGGCTGTACACACAGTGGTGTCTCAGGAAGTTCGTATGGGTCCTTAAAGATTCAGCACACGCACACAATAGCCTGTCCTCCCTGCTGCCCTCAAAGAGGAGATACAGGAGACTCAAAACACACACCAGGAGACTGGGGGACAGCTTCTTTCCTTGGGCCATAACACTTCTTAATAACTAAAATCCACAAAAAAAACAAGTGCAACCTTACTGTCTCTACAATATCTGATTACAACCTGTGTAGTATCTTTGACTATTGATCATATATGCACCCATTATTCACCTTTATCTATTGTATACATTATTATGTTATACATATTGCTGTATATGTATTTTTGCTTTATATTTATTGCTTTATATGTACGTGTATGTATACACACCTTTATTATAAATACTTATTTTACTTTATTTTATCTTTATCTCATGTTTCTGTAATGGAGTCTCTCAGCCTGAGAATTTCACACAATTGTAATTGTACAACCAGCAGGCTGCGGTAGCTCAGGGGTTAGTCCGCTCACATCGGGAACTGACAAGCCAGGGGCAGTGGGTTCGAATCCATCACAGGGCATCAGAAAGGGCATTTGGCCATAATCCTTCAAGCTCCATCTCTGTCCGTGTCCACCAAACAATGTGAATATTAATTGTGACATGTAAAATGGGCCTCTCTGTACTTATATAACTGTAGTGACAATAAACATCTTGAATCTTGAAAATATTCAAACTCAATTTTGTTTGCAAAGGCTGTCAGTCTATCAAGAACATATGGTGTAAAGACATCCAAATGCCCAATGAAAAAATGCCAACTGGATGATGCATAAGACTGATCAACTCCAACAGCAATGGGCAAGCATCGCCACAGTGTGTCATACTGAAGATAAGGATGTAAAAAATAAGCCAAGAAACACTTGGTCAGTTAGAAAGCAGAAAAACACAAAGCCATTCAAACACACAAACACAAACACATGTGTATAAGGGAAGAAAGTTTCCTTTTACATTGATACAGTTGTGTTCAAAATAATAACAGCCCAACATCACTAACCAGATCAATCAGTTTTTGGTAGAAATTATATTTCTCCAGGACAAATAACTGACTAGTAGGTGAAGTAGAGTAATAGAAAACCAACAGTCCCAACAGTCATGACATGCATCCTGCTGATTCTGTGTAATTGAATAATCAATTGAAAGGGGCATGTTCAAAATAATAGCAGTGTGGAGTTAAATCAGGGAGGTCATCACGATATGGGGATGTTTCTTATACTATGGTGTTGGGCCTATTCATTGCATAACAGAGGCCATAGACTAGTTTAAATACATCTAAATAGTTGAAGAGTAAATCCTCTTGAAATTTTCTTGATGCATGCTCAACAATCCAGGTAAGGGAATCACAAAAAGGGGTTGAATCAGTTCAACTGGATCAGAAGCTCATTCAGAAATGTTTTGTCACTCAAACAGGTGACATCTTCAGTCTGAGCTGACTGCAGCACCCCCCCCCCTTATAAACAGTACATTGATACCACACAACAATAGGCTGGGTTCATATGAGAGTTGGGGCGTTAACTGCACATTCAGTGGAAATGAGCACCATTCACGAAGGATAGGATAAGATTTGCAATCGCTAAATCATAAGAAGACGATAGGTGTACTCTCAGGCCACCACTCCTATTCAAAGACGGTCGTTCCCTCTCAACATAAATGGCCTCCTTCACCCCCCTTTCAAACCAGCGTTCCTCCCTATCAAGGATGTGAACATCATCATCTTAAATGAGTGGCCACTACCCTGTAGATGGGCAGTGTGACAGTGGTGAGGTGTGTGGAAGGAATGACCGATGAGTTCAAAGCAGATGTGGGGTAACATCAAGGATCAGCTCTGCCCTTTCCTGCTTGCAATGTTGATGGACAGGTGGACGGACAAAATCAAGCAGGGGTCTCTGTGGACTGTGAAGTTGAATCCACACTACACACATCCTTCAAAAGCCACCAGCATGAGACTCAGACACCTTTCACAGATCACATTATGATCTGTAGTGAGAGCAGGTTGAGTTGAGTCTGGAGAAGTGGAGGTGTGCACTGGAGATCGGAGGAATGAAAGTCAGTCAGAACAAGTCTGAACACATACGTGTGCATGAACTAGAGGGGAAATAGTGGAATGGCGAGGATGGCAGGGTAGAGATGAAGAAGGTGGATGAGTGGAAATATTTGGGGTAGGGGTAATTTGTGACAGAAGGATACCAGTGAGGGTGAAAGGGAAGGTTTACAAGATGGTAGTGAGACCAGCTATGTTGTGAGGTTTAGATGCAGTAGTACTGACAAAAAGACAGGGGGTGGAGCTGGAGGTAGCAGAGTTGAAGATGTTGAGATTTTCATTGGGGATGAAAAAGAAGGACATGATTTGGAATGACTATATCAGAGGGGGGGGCATGGCTCAGTGCGTAGAGCGGTCGACCTGGTGATCAGAAGGTTGCAGGTTCGATCCCCAAGTGTGTCAAAGTGTCCTTGAGCACGACACTGTTCCCCTGACTGCTCTGCCCTGTGATAGACTGGTGACCTATACAGGGTGTACCCCGCCTTTCACCCAATGAGAACGGAGATAGGCTCTAGTTCCCCCGCGACCGAATTTCGGATAAACGGTTGACAATGGATGGATGGATGGATGCATATTTCAGGAGGGACACCTCAGGTTGGACGGTTTGGAGACAAAGCAAGAAAGACGAGATTGAGATGGTTTTGACGTGTGGAAGAGAGATGCTGGTATACTGGGAGAAGGATGCTGAATATGGAGCTGTCAGGCAAGAGGAAAACCAAAGAGAAGGTTTATGGATGTGTTGAGGGAGGACGTGTAGCTGGCTAGTGTGACAGAGGAAGATGGAGAGGACAAGAAGAGATGGGGATTGATGGTTCACTCTGGCAACAGGAGCAGCTGATAGTAGTAGTAGACTGGTTGGTGTAATAAAATATCAGCCGTCTACATTTGGTTTTCCAATTCATCAAAAACTCCTGGTGTAGTGTGTAATCCTTAGTAAAGGAAAACTTTTCTTAACCATAAATTGCTTGATCAGGTCAAAAAAAGCAGGGCATGATCCTTTCCATTAATGTTGTAGTTGCTCTCAATTGCCTTTCATAAAAATAAGAGATATTTGCATTTCAAAAAGAGCAGAAAACTGTGCACGTTACCAAGTTTCGTGAAAAGAAATGTGAGTGTGAAAGAGCCCAGTCACAGCCATATGAGTATCAAATAAAGATTTTGTCACCACAATTTCCAGATTGACGCATGTGGGGCAATAAACCTAGCCTGCTGTCATTAAACTTTTCAAAATTTGTCAAATAGCACCAATAGTTAGGTGAGTTCAGAGCATTAATTCTGATATTCCATCATAAGGAAACCAACTCCAACTATCTCTGTCCTTCTGGTAACCAGCAGAATATTCATCTCAATCATCCTCACTCTTCACAACTCAGGTAAGAATGGCCCCAAAGGGTGAAAAAGACAGATAGAAAGAGGGGAGAAAGAGATAAAGACAGTGAGGGGTGAAAAAATAGCAGAGAGAACTACAGCAATGGGAGGGCCAATAACAAGAGAGGAACAAAATAATCCGAGGGGGAGGGAGACAGGGAGACAGAGAGAGAGAGAGAGAGAGAGAGAGAGCGAGAGAGAGAGAAAGAGAGAGAGAGATCGAGCAGAAATCCATGATGGGTGATTGAACATCAGTCTCTGTCTGGTAGAATGGAAACTTCCATTTCAGCCCCGGAATGACAATACTCAGGGGTCACCACCTCCAATGAGCCCCACTACTCTCGTTCTATCCCTCTCCTCCTTCCCCCCTTCCACTCTCCTATTTATCTCTCTCCCTCTCTGCAATATTGCTTGCACCTATATCTTCCTCTTCACCAGCCTGTCCCTCTCTTTCCCTAAACTCATAGTACACCCCCATCTCTGTCTTGAGATAAACACACACACACACACGCGCACACACACGCGCGAGCGTATCCTCTCCATCAGATATAGCTAATCAGGATAACAGGAATCTCTGCTTCAATTTCAAACAGAACTGTGATATACAGGACAAAACATATAGCACCAATCAGTGGGGGTTAATGAGAAGAGATGGATTGAGACTATGAGAGAAAGAGAAAGGTAGAATGATTGCTGCATAGGATACTAAGCTCAGAAACACGGAGGGGGGGGGCAAGGAAACTGCTTACTAGGGGGAAAGAAGATAAGAGTTGAGGAGGAGATGGGCTGTAGAGGGAATTTAGTGGATGATGGAGAAATAGAATTGACTACAGGATAAAACAGATGAAGGGTAGAGAGAAGTCTTGTGACATTAAAAAAAGAGAGAAAATGAGAACAATTGATGTGAAGATGTAAATAAAGGAGGCTCTACATTTGACAAGGATCAGGCTTTTTCTAGGGCTGTTCTCGCCATTTGAAGCCACAAAGAGCAGATCATGCTTAATTAACCCCCCCCATCACCACCACCATTCTTTGAGTCAATTTTTCTTTATAAAATGTTTAACGATTTTACAACTGCACTGTGTAATGTGAATGGCCGACGAACTGAAATCAGACACTAGCTTTGGTACCAACCGGTGGGATTGCAGTTTAGGAAAATAAACAGAATGGGCTGGGTATGTAGTCAATTTATGAATAACCATCACCACACAAAAAGAAGAAAATAATGATAATTACAGAGACAATGGGTCTTGCTAAGCTGCCTTTATTCTTCATGCAGCATATACGATCTTTGCTGTGGCTGTTGCTCAAACCATGTCTTCTTCCATGTTTCAAGTCATGGCTTTTGTAATTGTTGAATTTGGAGCAGATTGAATGCTGTACAATCCACATGAATGAATACTTGCTCATGCTCTATATTTGTTTATTTGCTTGTATGTTGACTGAAAGACAACTAATTTTTAGTTCACAGCAAAATCCTGCTAGATTCATATCCTAGGAACTGGGTGTGGAGTTTGCATGTTCTCCCTGTGTCTGAATAGGTTTCCCCCGTACCTCTACCATCCCCCCTACCATCAAAAAGATGTGCATGTTAGGTTTAATCCTCCTGCCTCTGACTCTGAGCAAGGCAACAGGAAAAATAACTGGAATAGGTCCCCAGGTACTTCAGCTGCTCACTGCTCCAGCACATAGGATCCAGAAGACAAATAGCATTGAAAGAATAATTTTTTTGTTAGAACACAATGACAAAATAAAGTGTATCCCTGTCCCTCTCGTTTGGTGTGCCTACATCTTCAACTTCCCTTTTAAGCCAACATGTTTTCACAAGATTTCACAAAATTTGAGGTGAGACGTTAAGAATCAGGGTAGATGGTCTTCATGTGTGAAACCTAGTGTGAATACCTTTAGGACTGCAGGCAAGAGCAATTGATAAGACCACCCTGAGGGTCTGAACAGCCAACATCCACGAAAATGTTCTCAGTCACCAAGTGATCACAGAGCTTGAGCATGTAGGGGCTCAGTGTCTTGCTCAAAGACACTTCGACACACTCTCTGTAGGGGCTGGGGATCGAACCTCAAATCTTCTGATTACTAATCCTACCTCCTAAGCTATGCCGTCCTTTAAATCCAAAATTTAGGCATAAAATATAGACAAAGGAAATGAGCATTGCAGAGATGGGTGAATGGAAGATTTGATTAAAAGAAGAAAGAAACTGGAAGAAGAAAGGAGACCATTTAGAGATGAGAGAGAGGGGGGGTTGAGCGTTGGCTCAGATTGGGATAAAGAAGAGGGAGGTCAGAAAGGAAAGATGGTGTATGCTTCAGAGGGAAGGAAAATTGGTTGGGGTGTAAAACAGATGGATAGCAGAGGATCTAAGTGGGGTTAAAGAGATGAGGGAAGAGGAGAGACCATGAAAAATGGAAGGTGTTGAAGAATGGCAAAGAGATTGAGAGGGGTCCTATCTTGACATGGTAACAGGTTAAATGAAAAGTGACCCACAGCTCGGAAGGCTGTTGTTGAAGGGGCCCAGTTTGAATCCCAACAGGTTATTTCTCTCTGCTGTCAAACATCAGCAACTCAACAGTTTGCTGCAGGAAATTATTAGTAACTTCCTCCTGTTCCTTTTAGAATAAAAAATATTTTTTGGATTCTTTGAGAATTATTTTAGCTGAATTATGTTTGAAATAAATGCATTTAAATTTGAATTGTTTCCCTCACTGTGGCTGCTTTCTTCGTATTCTAATTTTACTGCACCTTCTACACAGCTAACCAAGTCTCTAACGCTTTACAAATTAGGTTAAATGAGACTGCACTACTTTGTTTGTGCAGTCCTAACAATAGTTTGAAAAAAAAAACACAAACCAGATCAATAACTTGTTCAAATGAAAATTGCGATGCAGAAAGGTCCACCAGCAAATCCAATTTCATCAACATTGGATCCATCAAGCAAATCCATCAAAATTGAGAATCCTTCCCCCAAAGAAAGCCATTGATGAATAGAAAAAAGAGAGGGGGAGAGAATGCAATGCAATAAATTAGAATAAGAATAGAATGAAACACAAATATTTTACAGTAAATAGTAGTGGTAGTGAATACAGTACTTCATGTAATGTAGTGGTGGATTTCTGCAGGTGCACACACTCCCCCTGACACCGGTGGACATCCAGGAAATGGACATTCAGATGGTGACATCTGAATAATAAACTAGAGACTGACAACTCAACAGCCTTTTGTAAAAAAGGGCCAGAGCAGACTGTATCTACTAAGGAGACTGGGGTCCTTTTGGAGGGCAGGGGGCACTCCTTAAGACATTTTATCCCTCTTATCTGACTAACAGATATTTTATGTTTTTAAGATTCTTCAAATGTCTGCATTTACTATCATATATCTTTGTTAAATCCACTACTCTGTGTGGAGAGCCCCAGGGGTCTGTCCTTGTACCATTCCTCATCTCTTTGCACATTATCTCTCTGGGTCATTGGTTTGATTGCTTTCAAGACATGTCTTACAACTGTTATGCTGATGACACCCAGATCATATTTTTCTGCCAAATCCAATAATCTGAATCAACTGTCCTCCCCCCATGATTGCTTAACTGCCCTCAAAGACTGACTGTCACTTAATGTCCTACATCTAAACCCTTACACAACTGAACTTCACTTTATTGATCCTGAGAACTTTGTGACTGCAGTTAATCAGTTTATTGGCCAAATTCATTCAAACATCAAGCCCATCACTAAAAGTTTTGGCGTAATCTTTGACCGGACATTGCCTTCTGATCATCATGTTAATAAGCTTGTCCAATCTTGTTTTCTTCAGTTAAGAAATATTGCTAAAATCACATATATTTTGTCTTTTATGGATCTGGAAATATGAATTCACACTTTCATCTTCTCCTGTCTAGATTATTGTAACTCCTTTCAGGCTTGCCCCAATCAAGTCACTTTAAATCATTTACAGTTGGTTGGAAATTCGGCAACTAGATTACTCACAAGATCTAACTATTGGTCCCACATTACCCCCTGTTCTGTCATCACTCCATTTGCTGTGTGTAAAATGCAGAATAAACTACAAGATTTTGTTGATTACTTTTTTAAGTTCTGCATGACCTTGCCTACAGTTCTATTTCTGATCTCCTCACTCCTCATTTGACTTCCCAACCACTCTGATCCTCAAACCTTGGTCTTTTATCCACCCCCCACTCCAACTGCAAAACAAAGGGTGACCACTTCTTTGCAGTTTTAGCCCTAAATCTCTGACATTTGCTTTACAAATCCATTCAATTTGCAGAATCTTTTCATTGTTTTAAGCAGCTTCTAAAATCCCTTCTTTTCATACAAGCCTTTTTATAGCGCTGTTTTTGTAGTCTTTTAGTGTGGTCTGCTTCTTTCTGTCATGTTTAAATTTCATTTTAATAAAAGTATCTTTTTACTCTTATTTTTCATGATTGTATGTAAAAGATGTAACTATGTGTTTTTAAAAGTGCTGTAAAAATAAACTTTTGCTTATTCACTCACATGCATTGTTGCTGACAGCAGCTTACTACATTGACATGTGTGGTTAAATACATTAATACGTATATGACCTGCAGCCCATGATCATATAAAGACTTTACTCCAATTTGCTAACAGGTTCTTCATTGTTTTCCAGTCTGTGAGCTCTGGGAAGAAAAGGAATGAGGGATGGAATGGACGACAACCGTAGCGGAAGCAGAAATACACAGATGGTGTCCTTGTAAGCATATTTGGGAGTGGTTGTACTTTGTAAGCTTTCAACCATATTTAGCCTCAATTGCACACACACATTGAAATAAATCACAAAAGATCCAATGCTGGTTTTGGTTGTTTTGATGGGGGGGGTGTCATTTTTTTCCCACATTCACACTTCGCAGTATCTAAACTGCACAAAGGATGTTGACGCATAGTTACATTCCAAGTCAAATGTCTTAGATTTTGCTCTTCCAAAACTATTTTCAATGGGTATAATAGTAGAAATAAGCTTCAATTCCTGGGGCACCACATTTTCTGGCAGAAATTGCCAAACATCATGAGTGGGAGAGAAATGGAAAATTCTCTGACAGGGGCATCAACCTGCCTGCCAATCAGAGAGGAATCGTTCAGAAAGAACAAGACACTGTGATAAGAAGGTCCAGCATGATATCTTATACTTGTCAGATGGAGCCCCGATGATAATAAGAAGTGAAGTGGGCAGCGTAGCTCAGTTGGTAGAGCAGTCGCCTGGCGATCGAAGGTTGCAGGTTTAATCCCCGGTCCTGCAGAAAGCATGGTGAGGTGTCCGAGGATGACACTGAACCCCCAACTGCTCCCCTGGATCCAAATGAAGGCTGCTCACTGCTCCTATACAGTAGGATGGGCTAAATTCCGGAAATAAATTCCACTGGCCTGTGTCGTGTGTCAATAAGCCGGCAAATAAATCAAATAATGCATATCCTGTTCAGTAACTTTGACAAATCTATTGTGAAAAACATATATAGCTCCTAATAAATATTATCCAGTATCATTCATATGGCAGCCATTTCGATGGCTGGGGGCATTTGAAGTTCTGTTGTCATATGCGAAATTCTTCAAGATGGAGAAAGAGTGAAAGAGATACAAAACAGTGAACTGATTTGTGCTGCAGTCGACCCCACTGAGCTGTGCATCTTGCTTAGTGGCATCTGTAGTTGCAAATTATCCTCCTGCCATTTTTGATTCTTTGTCCATATACAATGACAATAATTCAAATAAAACATTCCTGTTCAAAAGGGGTAAGAAGAAGTTGAGAACTTTTGTCTTCCTACCCTCTTATTTTATTCGTGCATTGATCATAGAAAATTAAATTTCAATTTACAGCCATGAGTTTCAATATCAGTTGATTTAAACACATCAACCAATTTTTATATAAAAAAATGATAATTATGTAATGCCATGAATAGGAGCAATCTCAATTTGGTGTCCAGCTTTTTTTTTTCTCACCAGCTTTTTCATGTAACCACCCATAAGAAGCAGTGACCTCATTTGATAACATCAGTGATCCGGCAAACAACCCCTTTACAGTAACACCCAAGCCACTTTTTTAATGTAATCACTCAACTGAAATCTCAACATCATGGCTTCAGGATTTCATCAAAGGCGTTTCAAATGCAAAGATGTTGTAGATATGTATCAGAAGTTTGTGGTTGCATTTTCAAATATGGTAGATTTTTTTCCTGCATCTCATAGCTGCTTGTTTCTCCTGCTTATCATCCTGCTGTGGATTACAATGACCGCAGCACATAGTTACAGTAAAAGATACCATTTGCACTAGCTGTAATGACCTCAATTGTCAAAAAATTCTGATCTCTGAGGTGACTGTAATGAAACCTTGTGGTCCATTCTCCCCCTCAAGGCCAAAAGACAAATGCTGTTCTCAAACTTCAAAATCAAGCGCTGAGGAGGCATTTTCAGCTATCCTCCTCCAATTTCTTCATCTGTTTGGACTTTTTTTTCCTTCTCTCATTTCCTCCTTTTTCCCTTTGGCTTCTCGGTGTCTTCCTTCTAAAGTGGCTTGTTGAATGTGTATGTCTGTGTGTATGAGTGTGTGTGTGTGTGTGTGTGTGTGTGTGTGTGTGTGTGTGTGTGTGTGTGAAAACACACTTATTAGATTGTTCTGTGATGGAGG
>OMLC01035938.1:0-17201 GCA_900302585.1 Regalecus glesne
TATTTAGAAATTAATAAAGTTCATCAGTCGAATCTCTCAATCAATCAATTGAATTTAACTTGGTCATCCCTTCCAGTCCTACTACAGCACACCATTATCAACCCTATAGTTAGCACCATGCTTATTATGGGATAACCAGAATGGTGTGTTTCCATCAGAAAACATGCAGCTGAGAGTGGAGACAGAAGAAAACATTTTTTCTCTGATGACTATGTGTGCTTGCTGCAGATGTGAAGACAAAAATGCTTTTGTTTTCATTTTCAGATGTACGGATACTCTTGTGGAATCATTCAGTTTTCGCCTCACACACTGATCTAGCCCCAACCAGCCCCTTTTCTTGCCTGAAATGTGCAGATTTCTTGTCCTGCCTATGGTTATGAATACTGCTTCTCCACATACCCACAGGCCCTTCCACCGACCACCATGGCACTGAGCATCTACTGCACCTCCATCACTGTCTTCTTCATCGTCATCAAGCTGGCCAACTACCGTCTCCACCTGATGTTTGACCAGGGTGAGGCAGTGGCCCGCAGTAGCCTCTCAGACCTCAGTAAGGCCCCTGAGAAGAAAAGCAACGCCTCTGACTCCTGCCTGCCCGCCAGCATCAGGTAAGGTCATGCACGTGCATGTCAGCTGACTACAACACTCATCAGTACTGGCAGTCCACACACAGAACCGTCGGTGAAATTCTCTTTTAATAGAGACACATATATCGTGAAGTTATTTTCTTTTATTCCTGCAATATGACCCACCCAGTGTGAGCGATTTTTCTCCATCTCATTATTTAATAAGAATCTCTCTCCATCTCCCATCCATCTCCACAATGATTCAATACAGGAAGAGCAGCACAGTGCCAGACAGTGTTGCCATGACAATGCTGGCACAGAACCGGCCCAGTCCAGTGATCCAGGTGACAGTGAAGCAGACTGAGACTGACCCGGGTTTGATTGGCGTGGTGAGGAGATCATTACAGGATGGTCAATTTATTGTCTGGCTGAGTGACTGATTGGTTTATTTTCCCCAGTAAAAAGATGTGTCTCTGGTCTCTGCTCTATTCAGGAGTGTCGGAAGGCAGATGAGGGGAAGGCTATAGTAGAAGGTAATGTTGACCTCTCTCTGTGTTTGGATCAAATTATGTTGTTTGGTTCATCTTAAAAAGGAGGATGCATGCTCTCTCTCTCTCTCTTTTAATTCTAGAAGGTTGTTAAAGCTTGTTTGAAAGCATTTTTCATATCTGGAGATACAATACAGGCAGCCATCTTCCTGCTCTGGCCATAAAAAGCATGTGCTCCGTTTATTTTGTCTTTCATTTCCACAGGAAATAGAGGGTGAAGAACTGACTTATCTCTGTGCCAGACGAGCTGGTTTCTTATGCTCAGATTAAATTTGACATGACAGTGGATATAATAGTTGCTAGGCTTTGATTTGTTCTGCAAATACTGTTTGTCTTACATTATTCTATTCTGGACTGAGACTAACAGCTTGCATCAGGTTGAACATATGGAAACGTATGAACACAATGTGCCACTTCTATTAACAATCTGATTTTAAATCTCATCCCTCAATCAGCTAAGCTCACACTGTGTGAGGATGCACAACAGGATGTATGGGATGTAGTTGCTGCAATATAGTAATTTAGGAGGTAGAGCGAGTCAACTAATAATCAGTAAGTTCGCTTGTTTGATCCCCGACCCTTTCAGAAAATATGTTGAAGTGTCCTTTAGCATGACACCAAACCCTTAACTGCTCCTCGGACGCTGCGGCTGCCCACTGTTCCTATACAATAAGATGGTGCTAAAGCCAAATAAAGAGGCTTTCCTTTACTGAGCACTCAAGAGCTGAAATTCCATGCAGTGGTTTATGTGAATTTGAGGTATCAGAATTGAAAAGCTAAACAACTTTGCTTTGCTTTGACTCCAAGGTCATGGCCACGATTAAGCCACTGCTGCCATAAAGCCTTTTGTTCATATAGTCTGAGGAAATGCATTTCCTATGTAGTGCATTCATGTAATGCATTTTCAGATATCAGAATGTGGACATCTCTGTTCTTCTTCCCTAATGCACCCAATGACTCCCAAGACAATAGAAATTGCTCACTTCCTATTTTGGTAGCACATTGTAGTAAATATGCCAAGACAGGTAACTGGCTAGCAGCCAGCCAGGCAGCCTGCTATATCATTTGCTTCCAGTTCATGTATGACCTCATGCATGAATGACTAGCCATGGCCAGCTTAGCTGATGGAATATGGAAAGATTTTTGTGCATGTGGATCAGTGCATCAGATAGATACTGGCCCACTTGTATGTGTCACGATTAGTCCCCATGTTGTGGGGGTGGACACAGACTTAGATGGAGCTTGGAGGGATTAAGGCCCAATCCTCATCCTGATGCCCCACAGTGTGTTTGAACCTGTTCTACCACGGAGCTACCGCGGCCCCCTAGTACATCAGATACCTCTTCTATAAATTAGCTAGATACTTGAGATCTGAGAAGTTCCAGTTGTCTTGATGTAACATTCAGCATGTGGCTCAGCTAACTGTTTAAAATTTTTAACTTGTTTAAATTGATGGTATATATTATGCTCTTGATTTGATGCCTCTCTTACTGTGCTTTTCACTTTGCTGCCGTAACACCATAATTTCCCCCTGTGGGACTAATAAAGGAATATCTTATCTCATCTTATCTTATCTTATCTCATCTTATCTTATCTTATCTTCAGTGGGTTGATTTTCCCTGTGGCCAGACAAACTGTGATAACACTTTTACATTTCCAATCTGGCCTTAATACCCCCACGCCTACCCTGGCAACCTGTCGAGGATGTTTCCCCACCTTTTACCCCATGAGCACTGGGATGGGCTCCAGCATGGCCTCATGACCCGACTTCAGATTAGCCGTTTGACGATGGATGGATGGAAAAATTTGCAGAGCATGAGTGTTAATATGGGGTTACAGCTGAGTTTGTCAATACAATCAAATACTGCTTGTGGATATTTACAAGGGAGGAAGGACTGTGACCTTTGATAGCGGGGATAAAGACAGGATTATAGATGATCTAACATTGGAAATGTCAAACTTAAGATCTGGGATACAGGCCTCCACTCTGTCTCATCTCATTCCAGGACAGACCGAGTGCAGCGTGGAGGAGAGACCTGCAGAGGATGGTCTGCAGCAAAGCCAAGAGCTTTCTCCAGAGGACCTCTCCAGCCCCAACCCTGACCAGGATGCCCCACTGCTGCCGGCCCAGCAGAGGCCTCCGTCCAGGGTGGACAGAGAGGAGCAGAGACCCGAGTCTGCTGGTGGGACAGGGAAAAGAGATGTGAAAAGGACTGTGTCTGTGGCCGGGAGAGAGGAAACAGACTTCCAGAGCTCTCTGACAGGCACCGATAGAGACCAGCCAGAACAGGAGAGAACAATGGAGAAAGGTTCAGCACAGCAGAGAATAACAGAGAAAGAGAGAGACAGTAAAGAGATTACGGACATGGATATGGTGGACGAGGGTCTGTCTCTCTCTAAGGGCAGTGAGGGGGAGAGCGGGGAGGACAGCCAGGAGCAGAGGGAGCCCTCGGATGCCAACAATAACTCACTGGAGATCCTCCAGGACCACCAGGATGATCTGATCAGCATCTCCCAGTCTCCTACACAGGTAGACCGAACAAGGACACAGTGAGAGAGCTGTGGGTGGTGAAAGTCAGACTTGTCCTTGCTTCACCTCGTGTTGCAAATGCTCACAGTGCTGTTAAAAAAAGACTGTTCTGTATGTGTTGATGACTGTTGCCCACCATGCTATCTGTTATGTATGTTGTAGGACCCGGGCTAGTGGCAGACATGTGCAGTATGTATATGCAGCGTGTGCCAACATGTATCCTGGTTCTGCTGAATGGCAGAAGATAAGCAGGTGTGGGCTTGGGTAGTATTTGGATGGGAGACTTCTAAGGAAAACAGAGTTGCTCCTGGAAGTGGTGTAGCTAGACCAGTAGGGGGCACTCTCCTAGTCCTAATAAAAAGCAAAATCTCAGTGAAGTAACGGTGACCCTAAACTGACTCATGGCCTGAGGTACTCAGTAGGCTGGTTGGAGGGACCTCTCCCTGATGTACTCATAGCTGTTCCTTGTTTCATCCTCGACAGTGTCTCTGACACCCCCTCAGCTCCCATCTATTTGCTCATCATGCAGTGCGTGTACCAGTGTGAGAGATTTCTTACTGGCTGTTGTTCATGCTGCGCCTTTCTCCGGCAGGCCGAGCCAGTGGAGGAGACCTACTGCTCTGATGAGATCGCGGTGGTTCTGGTGGACAACACCGTTCCCGGACCCACGTCAGCCCATCTGGATGACAGCGACACTGTGAAGATCATCATCACTATGAGCTGTGACGCACTAACGGCTGCTCAGCTGGAGGAGAGCCTCAAGCAGAGCCTGCTGGAGAACGCACAGGTACAGTGGGGCGGCTACAGTTAGTTAGTCTGCCGTCAAACGTCTCCCCGCAGATAAAACAAATGCAGTATAGCTGTCAAATTTTGCTGCTAATGGGCAGAAATAAGAAAAAAGTTAAACATTTGAATCGTATTAAATCCAACATAAAACACTGAAAATAAAGAAAGAAGGAGTTTGTTGTATATTAAAAGATAAATCAGGAGTTCTTGCACCAAATAAAAACTGATTTAAATGCTTATATCCTAAGTTGTGGCCATCCCTCAAAAGCAGAAGACAGTACAAGAATGTTGAATGTCCACAACTTGGCTGTAGCTCCTCATTTCTGGACGCCCATTAGTTTATCACCATTAAGTTACCTTACTCAGCATTTCCGCCAATGCTGATCACTGGTGCTGATGATTAGCTGGAGGGGATTAGATTTGCCTCTGAGGGACCTGCTGTGAAAACCCAGGGGACTTTGGGGCAGCATAGCTCTTTTAGTGATCAGATGATTGGTGCTTCGGTCTCTGGCCTCTGCAGAATGTGTGTCAAAGTGTCCTTGAGCAAGACACTGATCCCCAAACTACTCAAGCCCTGAGATGGAAGGATGACCAGTCCAGGATGTTTCCCCACCTTCTGACTGATGAACACTGGGGTGATGGATGGAGGGATGGATGGATGGATACTTAACATAATTGGAGATGCATGTCTGTCTGCCACCATGTTGCTTCACTTTTGTGCTTTGCTTCTTTTTTAAAAAGTCCCCTGTGTGTCTCCGAGCAGGCTCAGAAAGAAGCCGGAGAGTGCCACATCAAAATCCCTGTCATCACCTTCGACTCCCCAGAAGAGGAGAGGGAAGAGGGTGAGGAGGGTGAGGAAGGGGTCAGGTCGGAGAATGAACCCACTCCAAAGCAGCTAGAGACGAACCTGAGTGAAGAATTCCATCTTTGTAGGGAAACACAAAGCTCTGAGTCAACCACGCTCGAATGTCCAGATCCGGAGCAGGAGCACCTGAGCACCCAGCTAACCAATGACATTACACCCAGCCCGCAACTGACCAATGACAACAGTTCGTCGGGTATCGACGTCCACTCCCACCCTGATGACATGGACTCTCCTGATCTCAACGTGGATTCGGAGGGTTTCCTGCGTTTGCCTCCTGCGTTTGGTCGTTACGGGCCTGGGGGAAGGACTCACATCCGTGGGCTCAGCATGGACAGTGGGAAAGATGCTGTTCTACTGTCACACGGCTCCCGTAACACGGTATGATGGTGTTTTAGTAGTAGTTTTGCCAATCTGCAGTCATTTCTGTTGTGACTATCTAAATTGGTTCCATCCATCCATCCATCCATCCATAAACATGCACTTGAAAAAAAGCTTTTTCCTCACCTTTACGTCTGCCATTCAGACCACTATGACCAGTTCTAAGTCGGATCTGGAAGCCAAGGAAGGCCAGATGCCCAATGAGTCCAACTTCCTGGAGTTTGTTTCTCTGCTGGGCTCACTTAGCACTAGAGGAGGGGGTGCCTGTGGAAAGGAAGAGGAAAAACAGGAATGCAAAGAGGAAACCAGAGCTGGAGAGGAAGGTGAGAGAGTTTGTTAAGGTCCACTCTGACCCTTAATGTGGTCATCTCCATCCTCATCTCTGGTTTGGCTTGCTGCAGATTAAAGTCCCGACATATACCCTAGTCGACTGTATCACTCTCTGATCCATCAGAACTCTAAGTTGGACTTGATAGGAATTTCCCCTGTGTTTTCAGATCGTGAGACCCTCAGACATGATGAGTCCATCACGGTGTCAAACGCTGACAGCAAGCCCGAGAGACCAAAGCCCCCCAACAGTCTGACTACAGACGCCCTGCAGATCCTACCTCCCGCACACATCCCCATAGTCTCCCCTGACAGGTAGGTAGGCCTCCACAGCAGGTTCCCATGCTTGGATGTGTTGGTCCAAAGAGACGCTCTTGTTCAGACGTAACCTAAGATGTGACCGAGGGTCAAGTTTTCCTTAGATTCGCATTTTTGATGATCCTGCCCACAGTCCCCAGACAGACCGGGAGAAGGACCCGGATTACGATTCCTTACCCTCCCAGACCTCCCAGTCTGAGAGCTCCATGCTGCAGGTCATCTGCCGGCCAGAGGCCACTAGCAAGGAAGAGGCTTACACCTTCCACACTGTACACAGTAAGCCACTTTCCCTATTGGTATGATCATACTCAGGCAGAGTAACAGTCAGCGAGCTAACGCCGTGTCAGCAGGTCTGGTCATTAGTTTTTGCAGTGTCTTAAATGATGTCAATTCAACTCAAGGTCTTGAAATGCCAAATTTAGTTCAGGGCCTTTTGGAAGGTGCAAGGCCGCATGTTCAGTACCTTCCATCCTGGCATCCCTGCAGAGGGCCGACGTATGTGAGAAGGTTGAAAAATGTGCTTTTCTAGTTGTGCTACTTAGTGTGTGAGATATCAGCCCATCTATTCATCCATCCATCCATCCATCCATCCAGCAGCAAATTGGATCACATAGTCAAGCTGGAGCCAATCACAGCACAGCATTGGGCAAAGGGAGGGAAAACACCCCAGACAGGTCATCATTCCATCACAGGGCTTGAGCAGTTAGGGGTTCAGTGTTTTGCCCAAGGACACTTCAACACACTTTCTGGAGGAGGCGGGGCCCAACACCCTACCTCCTGAGCAATGGCACCTCTGAGAAATCTACCCACCTCACCAATCCTCAGATGGGTGTAAGGTTGTTTTTATTCAGACGTTTTTACCATGTCAAACCAGTCTGATAATCCCTTCTAGTTAGCATCATGAAGCATTTCTCAATGTCATTCATGTGGTTCTCAGAAACTTACAGACAGCCAGACATGACGCATCTGCCCCCTCCTTCTGAGATAATGATTTGCCTCATCGCAGTTAGAGCCCCCGCGGAACATCCTGCCCCTGCGTGGCGTTGATAAGATGGGATGGAGGAAATACAGGCAGTCAGCAAAACAGTGTGAAAATGTAACTGAAGGGCCACAAATGATAAGCTGTCAAGATAAGGTCAGGTCTGGGGATTCTTCTTTGTGCTGACCAATTAGAATTCACGGAGAGCTGCTACGAACTCCACGGGAGAGAAAGAGTCAGTGGTTTGTTGTTGGAGCCTTGGAGGCCGCTCGCGAGACCCATAAATGAATTTTATCTGGAGTGGTTAAGAAATACTGGCACCAGCACTCGAGTCATCATTTGTACTTTCACCTTGTTTGGCCTTCCTCAACTCCTTCAGGGAGTGACAAACATGCAGTCGTGTAGACTTGACCGTGTGGCCTTAGAAGACTCTGGGAGGCTCAGGGCTGGGGGTCTTTCCTGGTGCCCTGTGGTGGGGTTGGGCCTGCGACGCCTGGCTCATCATTCCCTGGTGTGCCCGCTCTGCCCCTGAGCTACTCCACCCCCTTCAAAGTCCCTCATGGTTGTCATATGTCTTGTAATTCCATTATAATTCTGTTATCCTGTGTGTTGTGCTCTGTTAATTGTGTTTTATTCTGTGTGCACAACATCTGCTGCACGTCTGCCCATCTTAGGAGAGAGAGATCCCTCCTCTGTGGCTCTCCGAGGTTTCTTCTTATTCTTCTCTCCCTGTGGGGTGTCTGGTGTCTCCCTTGCAGATAGGGTGGGAGGTTCAGTCCTCATGAGGGACTCGGAGTAGAGCCTCTGCTCCTTTACGTAGAGAGGGGCCAGTTGAGGAGGTTCAGCATCTAGTCAGGATACCTCCTGGTCTCCTCCCTAATGAGGTGTTCCAGGCCCGTCCAGCTGGGAGGAGGCCACAGGGTAGACCGAGGACCAGGTGGAGGGATCATATCTCCATACTGGCCTGGGAATGCCTCGAGAGCCCCCAGTCAGAGCTGGTGGATGTGGTCAGGGAAAGGAAAGTTTGGGGTCCCTTGCTGGAATCTGCTGCCTCCACGACCCAGCTTCAGATAAGCGGTTGAGGATGGATGGATGGATGACTTGACTGTCCCTGCAAGTCAGTTGAGTGTTTGTTGTGGCACATTGGCAACACTGTTGTGCTGCAGCTAGTCTGTAATGAGCCTCACATGTCTTTTTCACCAGGAGATAGGCCCCGGAAGCTGTATGCAGAAAGAGCCCTGAACCTGCCTCTCGGAGCTGAGCTCATCACTGGCAACATGTGGTACTGCTGCCTTCTTCCTGTTCCCCCACCTAATCCTCCCCATCGCACACATCCCCCTTTACTCTTCTGACTCTTTACCACCAGTCCCATTTCTCTGCCTCTGCCTATTCCTCTTCATCCTCTCTCTCATCCTCTCATCCTCATGCTCGAGCTCTTGCACTTGCTTCCTATCATTCTCTCATCCTCACTCCACATGATGAATAATTTTGTGTCTTTGTGTGTCCTTAGTGACTTGCTGTCAACTTCCTCCAACTCAGAGTGCCAGGACGCCCTGGTGGGCGGTCACTCCGACTGCCCGTTCCAGCGACGCATCATCCCCGCTCACAGGCTTCGGCCACGTAGAACACACCCCGAGATCTTCCAGGTGTTTCTCAGCTCCTGTCGTCCTGTCTTTAGCTGTATCATGAGGTCTCCTCTCTTAGCCAGCCTCTTCCACTCTGCTCTTCCATTTATTCTCAAATCATGTCATTACAATCCTACTACAAGGCCTTGAGCCATTCGTTTCTGTGACAAGCAGTGTGGGGTCATGAGGCCCGAGCCCTGGCTTCTCCCTCGCTCTGTCTCTGGCTAACTGAAACAAATTGTCTTGCTAGCTGTGACTCAGCTACAGTCTCTAGCAGTAGTCATGTGTCAGTGCTGTGGCAGCCTGGCTGATACCCCTACCCATGTGCTAGCCATATACACACACACACACATACACACACACACACACACACACACATATACATATATATATGTGTATATATGTGTGTAGAGAGAGAGAGAAATGACAAAATGATGTTTACCAAATGCATCAGTGAAAAAATATCCTATCTCTACAGCAGATATAATTATGCTATTGCAGCTACATCTCATGCATAAGCCAACAATTTTTATTTCCTATCAAGAGTTTTCACACATATTTAAGATTTCCAAAAACGAAGAGAAGACAGGGGGTTTGAGATAAGATAGCACACAGCCATGACTTTGGGATTTGCTTCTGTAATGGCAAAATAAGATGCTTCCATTCTGTAACATTTATCTCAAAAAAGATAGGACCAATCTCCTTTTGCTCCCAGCTTGTAATATAAATGTAAATGATCCGTGAATGCTGCATTGTATTAATGTGTGTTTGTGTGTGTGTGTGTGTGTGTGTGTGTACGTGTGTTAGGAAGAGGACTCTTTGGATGAGTCCTCAGAAACATCCACACAGGAGAAGCCAACCAGGAAGCTTTATTACAAACTTGCCTTGTTTCCGGGGAAATGGATCAGCATCCTGTATGACCGACTCACCTTACTCGCCCTGTTGGACAGGTAACATGCCAGCCCGGCCACCAGTCACTCTTTGTTTGCTCTCCTCCAGAACATGCTGAGGAATGCACCATCCCTCACCTATGAACACATCCCACAATAATTGACTGAGTGTTGACTGATTATGCTAAATCAGAGTTTACTTGAGATTCAAAAACTTTATTGTCATGGTGCAAGTACAACGACGTTACAATTGTGTGCTAGCTGTGTGTTACTTGCCGTGTTTGTACAGGAACCAGGGTGTCCGGGAGAACTTGGTAGCCATCTTCATGGCCTTCCTCGTCTCCTTCCTCGGCTTCCTCCTCCTCAACCACGGCTGCTTCAAGGACTTCTGGGTTTTCCAGTTCTGTCTGGTTATCGCCAGCTGCCAGTACTCGTTGCTAAAGGTAAGAGAACACCCAGCCTCTGCTTTTGGTCGAAGCCAGTGAGTCACCTTGGGCCATTTTTGGGACTCGCTTGCTATACCCCCTGTGTACCGAGGGGGGGGGGTTCTTACATGGAAATGGAGGATGAATATGGATCTGGTGTACTGTGAAGTGTGTGCTAGTCAGCTCCAGACTGGTGGTGAGAAGTTAGTTTTGTCACTTTGTCTTCCAGAGTGTCCAGCCAGATGCTGCCTCCCCTACACATGTGAGTCAAACTTCATCCCTTCCCTCTGCAGAGACCTCACCAGACCCTCATTTCTATGAGTCTCCACTGCGCCACATGACACCTGCCCATTAGAGAGCATGGCTTAGCGACCGCCTGCTTGTGTGTGGTGGTGTGTGCATCTTTAACTGCTCGTGTTGGGTTTTACCATCCGTGCATGAGTGTGTTGGAGTGCACGTGTGTTTGTATATGTGTTTTTTATCTGTGTGTGTGTGTTGTATCTATGCATGTGGTGTGCTTCCTATGTGCACATCTTACCAGTGTTGCCTATCTGTGTGTGTATTGTGTGTGTGGCTCACTCCAGGGGCATAACCAGCTGGTGGCTTACAGCCGTGCAGCCTACTTCTGCATCTTCTGCGGTCTGATCTGGCTGCTGGAGCAGCTGTTGAGGTGGAAGGATCTTCCAGTCTCCACCCTGTATGGAGTCACCATCGTCTGCCACGACGCCCTTGGCTTCCTCCGAGACCTGCTAGTGGGTATGGCCAACACACATAGGGAGACACACGTGCACACATACACGTGCACACATATAAGGCATGTATTTTAAATGTGCATGCACTTGCACTTAAAGGCACACAGAGGCTTAAATATACAATGATGTGTCGTTTTGTGATGTATATAACCTTAAGACTGTCCTTTCTTTGTGATTCGGGTGGGACAGGGTTCACCTACTGCTTCCCCATTGCCTTCTTGGTGGGCCTGTTCCCTCAGATCAACACCTTCGCCATCTACCTGCTGGAACAGATTGACATGCACTTCTTTGGAGGAACAGGTCAGTGGTACTGTCCACAACAGCCAGTCCTGTTTATACGTTAACAAGACACATGATGAGAAGCATCTCAGCGGATCATCTGTCCATGCCGTCCAGGTTCATCCAGGTTACATTCAAGTTACTTTCCGTTTTCTTCAGCAGAGTCCAAATCTGCAAAGGAGAGTAGTTCTGGTGTGAAAGCTCTTTTACTGTGGTACTAAATCAAAGTAATGACGTGGTGATAAACGGGTCCATGGCTGGACGTTTTGATTGATTTAGAGACCCCCCAAAAAATGGAGAAGCTGGACCCTTCAAGATGAAGGATTGCTGGATCTCTATAGCCACCATGTCTATCTGAGTCCATGACTCCTGGCATTAAGTCTTGTACTCCATCTCACTGCCAGACCTGCTTGCTCCTAGCTGGTCATCAAGATGAAAAAAAAGCCATATCAACATCTGGATGCATGCTTTATAGTTGCAGTATGGAAATCACAGAGAGTTGAATCAGTTCATCTGGAGGCAACATTTAATGGGAGGTGACTTCTGCAGTCTCAGCTGACAGCAGGCATCCGAATGACCACGAGTACTATTCATAGAGGATTGTGACGCCCCCTGTATTTTCACCTGGATAACACTGAACCTATTCATGCACATCTGAACCTGTGATCAAATCTGTGTTCCTCAGCCGCCACAGGCCTCCACTCTGCAATCTACAGCATCCTACGCAGTCTCTTAGCGTTGTCGCTACTCTACGGCTTCTGCTTCGGAGCTCTCAAGGTAATGCTAACTGCTTGTCTCGACTATACAGGAGAGAGAGAGAGAGAGAGAGAGAGAGAGAGAGAGAGAGAGATTGAATAAGTGCCCATGGACAGGCTGTAGGAGGCTCAAAGCTCAGTTATAAATAGTCAGTAACCAGCAGAATGACTGAGTGAGCTCAGAAGCTTGCAAGTCATCTCTGATAGATGGCTGCTAGGACACAGAGAGACATGGGCGGATGGCGCTCATAGTGCTGCAGTGATGTTTGTTCCTTCAGCTCCAGAGAACCCTAAATGTCTCGGAACCGGACCATTCAAACTCGATGCTCTAAACAGTTTTGAATACGTCGTAGAGTCAAGAGGAAAAGGAAAGATGTAGAATGTTGCATTCCACTTAAGAAGCCATAGAGACTTGTATGCATCTTCAAATTCTACATTGTGTGTGGATGTGTTTAGGAGCCATGGGATGAGCAGCACACCCCAGCCCTGTTCTCTGGGTTCTGTGGCCTCTTGGTTGTCTTCTCCTACCATCTCAGTCGGCAGAGCAGTGACCCCTCCGTGCTACTGTAAGTGTCTCTGTGTTCCCTCAACTGCTATCACATCAATACTGTGACAGACAATAGATAAAGACTCAAGAGAGCCATGGGATGAGAGATGGCTTGACAGACAGACAGGTGGGTCAACGTAACACCAGGTCGAGGGACAAGCAGTAAATCAAAGCGTTATCCACTCAAGGTGGATAGTTTTGGATTGCGGAGCCATTTATCGACTCTGAAATTCCTCATTTTGTATACAAATGTCCTCTCGGGGTTAGATTACTGATAAATCAGAATGATACTTGTTGGTGGTTTTATAGCTAAGCAGGGTCAAACAAATCTCAGGTAGAATTGACCTGTCACCAAGCACCGCCCCCCATCGTTACCATGACGAATTCGGACAAACAAACCAGACAACATAACAAAAACATGGAAAATGGCAGGTGATTGTATATCAGGCAGGTTTTGGTGAAGTTTTGGGCTAAACATGATTTAATTCCTCAAGCAGCAATCAAAAGGGATTACATTATGCTATGGAGGAGCACATTAAAAACTTTAAAATGCATACAGAAGGTGACAAGCTTAGAAAAAAGGCTAGAATATACAGATCAATGTGCAAAAGGGGAAAAACCTCATCTGACATATATTGAGATTGACGATGGTGACATTCAAGGACAGAATTGTTCATGTACAGTAAGTTATTATGTTTTAACCTTTCAAATGCAGAAACACGTTATGAATGATATCAGCCTGGCTCTGTCCCAAATTGTAATGTTTGATGACAGTATTAGCATAGCTAACCGCCGACGTTAATACTAGCTAGCTAGATAGCTTGTGTAAGATTGAGAGAGAGAGAGATATGTTAACATCTGACGTTTTGATAATATAGAAATTGGATAATATATATTTTCTTCTTTGTCGGGATTCATACAGGGAACGTGGTTACGATGCCCACGTTGTTGGCACAGTAACGGTAGCAGTAACTTTTTAATATAATCTAGGCTAGCACAATAATGTATCAAATGGGTGAGAATGTCAGATGAAGTTTGGAAGTATCTAAATTACATTTCTACGGCGATCAAATACGTATAAAATAAACTCACACTGCCTTTAAGATATGTAAACCAACGTTTGCATTATGTTGACAAGTTGGGCATCACTTGACAGATAGGCTATCGATAGTGCTACGTTAGCGGTGATTTTGCTAATTTTAGCAAGGAGGATAAACAACCAGGCTACTATCGTTTGTGACAATGTCATCTTACCTTTGAAAAAACGTCGTCGTCTTTGTTGATCTTGTTGATGTTCAGTTGGTATTCTGGCCTGCCACACATTCTGATCCACAGAACACACTTTTTCTTGTCCTGTTGTGGCTCGGGAAAAGGGATGAAATATACCCCATTCTGCTGACTGTGTGTGTTACACGTACCCCAAACACATCATCTGACCAATGTTTTTTTTAACATAAACAACATAAATACACCATTAATTTTTTTATATAATCCCTCCCCCTGTTGTTTTCAACGGAGTTGTCCGAGTTGATGTCTAAGTACAGCTGAGGCTGGAATGTCATTGGCTCATCTGCGTTCTAAGGGCGGCGCTTAGCGACAGGTGGAATGAGCCCTGCAGAGACAACAGTTAACATGGAACCCCAAGAGTCAAAACCTCAATCTCCCATTGAACACATTCATGATATAATACAGCCTCACTCCCCATTCACAGAATTCAATGTCAGGAGAAGGTGAAGTCTGCTTGTTTTGAGCATTCCCTAAATGAAAGTGTTAATAAATGAGTTAACTGAGATTCAGTATGTTGCCGTTATCAGACGTCCTATCTGATGTTTTATCTCCCTAAATGAATTCATTGATTTCAGATCCCTGATCAAGTCAAAGCTGATGCCAACTCTGGAAGAAAATGAGGAAGAGGAGGAGGAAGACTCAGATAGCAAAGACCCACTCCCGGAGAAGCTTCAGAACTCAATGGTGCGCATGTAGATACAGAAACATGATTATATAAACTTGTATGTTTGTTTGATGGCAACGTTTTTTTTTCTAATTGGTGGATGATGCCCCTTACTACCTGTGTGATTGATATCGATTAGGGTGACAGAAGGAGTGCAAAAGAAAATGCATCTCCCTGTTCAATATGAATCCGATTTTGTAGTTCTCAAGTTCTCAAGCTATGGTGCATGTCTCAATACTATAAGACATAGTGGTTTAACTATTTTATTCTCTGCAGAAGGACATCCTCCTGTCAGATGTGATAGTGTGCTCTG
This sequence comes from Regalecus glesne, assembly GCA_900302585.1. Taxonomy (NCBI): domain Eukaryota; kingdom Metazoa; phylum Chordata; class Actinopteri; order Lampriformes; family Regalecidae; genus Regalecus; species Regalecus glesne. Next base: position 14,835 of record OMLC01035938.1, read on the forward strand.
TTGCCTACATCCTAACCTTCGCCATCACCGCTAGTACCGTCTTCCTCTCTCTCAAGGTGAGTTTCTTCTTTTACTCCTGTATTGACACATTCTGAACATCAGACTAGAACAAGATCACTGCTCCTATACAATAGGATGGGTTGAAAGCAGAAAAAAAAATCATTTTACGGATGTACAATGTCAACCAAGCAAAGCCTCTTCTTCCCAATACGTCTGATAATTCAGAGTATTATCTGCATAGTAGTGTATTTCTTTCATTAATTTGCTAGCTTATTTTCAGCCCTTTGTGACCATTGTGCTTTATGCACTGGCGGGGACTGTGGGTTTTGTTACCCACTACCTGATCCCCCAGCTGAGGAAGCACCACCCATGGCTGTGGATCTCCCACCCCATCCTCAAGACCAAGGAGTACCACCAGTTTGAACCCAGAGGTCAGGACACACAGCAGGCCATTGGGGTCTCAAATGATTGGCATTTGTAATGGTTGGGACCAGAATTTGATCAAAGAAACAATCACAGATCATTCATTTCAATATCATTCTAAATTAATTTGGCCTAATTTCGTTGACTCAGACACGCAAATAAAAACCTCCGATTAAACAGGAAAAGGATTTTTCATACACAAAAAACTTCTATTATAAACCCAAATAATACATCTGACAGCTGTCACTAAATAAAAGCTAAATATTGAGAACATAAAACATAATTCTGAGAATCTTGTCCGAGTGTCTCCAGGTTCTTAGGATCTGTCAGTCTAACAGGTATGTCCCTCTTGTCTCCAGAGGATGCTGTGCTGATGTGGTTCGAGCGGTTGTATGTCGGCCTGCTGTGTTTTGAGAAGTACGTGGTTTACCCCGCCATTGTGCTGAGCGCGCTAACTAATGATGGCTTTGCCCTCAGTCACCGCAAGAAGCTGGGGATCCAGTAAGTATGCTATCCCCCCCACACACACACACATAAACATGTAAACACACACACTTAGACAGTTACCACTATTACCTCACAGCAAGAAGATCCCAGGTTCGAATCCCATCTCAGGTTCTCTGTGTAGACTTTGCATCTTCTTCCCATGTCTGCGTGAACCCCCCCCAACAAAAAGACATGGGTTAGGGTTAATACTCCTGCATGTGCCCTTGAGCAAGGCAGTAGTCAAAAGAAATGGAGTTGATCCCTGGGCACTGCAGCTGCTCACTGCTCCTATACAATAGGAGGGGTTGAATGCAGAGAACAGATTTCCTTGTGTGCATGTCCAATGATAAATTAATAAAGCTTCCTCCTGCAATTTGAACACATGTATAGTCATATATAATGATGTGCTTATTACTGACACAGTTGCTCTTCCTCCACCACCATAAATGTCGGTCTTTTACGGTAGACTGTGTATGTGAATATGTCTTGATCCATGTGTCCATGTGCAAGTGTGTTTGTCTTTATACAACTGTGTGAGTGTCTTCGTGTCCATCTGAAAAAGTACAACAGTCTTCCTATTGGCTTCTATGGCAGAGGTGTCTGTAATAACCTGTGTCCTTCATGCCTGTCTCCAACCACCTCCTTTCCTCCAGCTGTGATGTTTTTCTGACGACGGTCGCGGGTCTCAAACTCCTGCGCTCTTCCTTCTGCGACCCCAGCTTCCAGTTCCTGACACTGCTCTTCACTCTCGTGTTCTTTCACTTTGACTGTCCGCACGCCTCCGAAAGCTTCCTGCTGGACTTCTTCCTGATGTCCATCATCTTCCACAAGGTTAGAGTGATGCTGAAGGTGATAGAGCTCCTCCCTTACCTCCTCGTATGAGGAGGTTCCTCATAAGAGGAACCTTTTTTTTAAAAAAAGGTTCCTGCAAAAATATTTATCGTCCATCTCGTGATGAATTAGTTTTGTTTATGGAAATAAGTTTAGAGCAATGGAGGCAGATTCACTAGAGATGAATAAAGAGAGGTCCATTTACATGTCACATGTCACGGTTAGTCCCCATGTTGTGGGGGTGGACAAGGATTTAGATGGACCATGGGGGGGGACTGAGGCCGGATGCCCTTCCTGATGCCCCACAGTGGGTTTGAGCCCACGACCTCCGGCTCGTCAGTGCTCTGTACCGAGGAGCACTGCAGCTGTGGTTATTGACAAAACAACACAGATGACACGCCAACAGACTCAGAGCCATGCAGACAGACAGGGTGCACACACACAGGCAGACAGACAGACAGACAGGTAAGATTCAAACCTAAAAGAGTGACACTTCCCTGCACAGTCAGTACAGCCCGTGTTTGGCATAGTGGGCTCATGCTGTTCAGTGTTCACAGGCAGGGATGTTACTTGCTGGCTGTGTGTGTTTTCCTATGTATGCTGTCCATTATACATGAATAGGGGGGC
>OMLC01035940.1:0-10190 GCA_900302585.1 Regalecus glesne
TCCCTCCCCCACAGAGATGACCGTTACTATGACTCGTACCGTGGATCAGATGACAGGTCAAGGTAAGTTTCTGTCGCTCTGTTCTTTTAGTTGTATTTGTAGCTTAAAGCACTTTATTTCCTGGGATACCTGACATTTCCAATAAATTCTATGGTCTTCTTTAGCTCTCCTGTGCCCCATAAATCAGTGTGGTTGGAATTCTTAATATTGCGTCATTGAAAAGCTAATTATTAGTATTGTTGTTGTAACCAAATGGTTACGCTATATTCAACCGTCATTGTTACTACCTCTTGGTCTCAATGAGAAGTTTAATAGGGCATTCAAAAATACTGACTTTTTATCCTATGCCTTACTGAGACAAATAAGAGAAAAATCTTAGTGTTGAGGTAGCCCTTCAACCGCCATATGTCCCTTCCCATTCTGTCAATGATGCTAGTATGCCAGTTATTTACCATCCCTCAGTTTTAAAAAAAATCCATAAAAGGTAACATCTAAACCAGGGATGCTCACACTTTTTTAGTATGTGAGCCACTACACTTTGCACCGATCTTTGCACATGCACAGTGACAAGTCAGATGTCAACTGACTGGCTGTCCTGTATGTCAATCAAGTGATGGGATGGATGATATGCTGACACGTCTATTTTTTATGCCATACAATCTGCCCACACTTTGCGTTTGACTGGTAGATCACAATCGACATATTGGGCATCCCTGATCTAGAGACTCTCTAGATACTGTAAGATTGTGAATTAAATGATTAAACTTCACTCATAACTGTTGCCTTTATGAACCGCTACAGGCTTCCCAGTGTTGCAAGTTAAACTGTAAGGACTTTCTGCTACCAAGTAGTAGATATTGCTGTGAGTCTTGAAAGCCATTTATTTAGTTCAGGCTTGGTAATCTCTGTTACTTCTTGGTGGTGGCTTCCAGAGGATTCCACGGCTTTGAAAAATGATTAGTGTGCTTTCCCATGAAGCTGTAATTTTTGGACTTGATAATACCAGTGTTAAACAAATCCTCCACCAGCACGAGTTGTCCTGGAAAGTTAATTAAAGCTGGTGTATAGGAAAACAGCTCAGTCAACAGTCTTGCTTAGTTGACCAAGATGTTTTAAGTTAGTTCTCTTGCGTTGACATTTTATTATTTTTCTTTATTTCTTTTTTTTTGCCACCAATTACTAAAAAGATTATTTTTCTGAGATTATGCCAGTTTACATAAAGATGCACATGTCTTTAACACTGGATTTGAAGGGCTCATTTAACATTCATTAAGTGTATATTGTCGTTTCTACATATTATAAATATGTAGAAATGATAAACATTTTCATAAATGCTAAAAAATTATGTACTCATCGCCATTGTGATCCCCTGACATTTAAATCTAACCTCTTGTGGTACTCCAACCTGTTCAAGGTGTGTAGGAATCCCTCTAACTATGTGACTTGTCTCCCTCATGTGTATCAAATTCACTCATTTTGATCTTTCTTCACCTGTAATATGCTACTGAATGAGCTTCATTGTATGGTATGGTTAATGTAAATCAAACCATTGTTTGTGCCTTATTCCCTTGGGTTTCTATGTTTTTTCACTAAATTACCATTAAACTTTCACATATGGTATTTAAAAGATATATTGAAAATGGGCATTTTAATACTGTTGATTTAAATGATAAATTGAATCCCTTATCAGTCCCAGAAGGGGAAATATGGATTTCTCTGCATTTAACTCATCCTATTGTATAGAAGTGAGCTGCTAACATATAGCGCTCGGGGAGTAGTTAGGGGTTAAGTGTCTTGCTCAAAGACAGCTCGACATGCTTTTGCAGGACCGGGGATCGATCGTAGCCTTCCGATTGCCAGATGACCGTTCCACCCACTGAACTACGCCAGCCCGAATAGACATTCATTTAATAAGTACCTTTATCCAAATCAATTATTCCTGCTTTGGACACATTGTACTCAAATTGCTTTCAACTTGTCACATTGAATTCTCAAGAGAAGCCTAACACCAGTCAAATGGGATGCAAAATGCCTACCAGTCAAATGCAGTGGGAGAAAATGTCAACTTGCGTAATGGCTACTGTCAAAGACAGAAGCTCCATTGGAATTGCAGGGCGATCAGATAAGCTCACATACATTCCCCCTGCTAACGCCTTTCATAGGAGTTCAATTTTGGTGGAAAAGCAACAGCTCTAGGCTCTTCATCACTACCACCTGTCATTCCTCTCGATATAACCGTCAAAGCTGTCCTTGTTACTGTGTGGGTGGAAGGCTTGAAAGAAGTGTTTATACTGTAATGATGCTCAGTATGTATGCAGTTTGACCCAGACTAAGATTTTCTTTGGAATGCTATCAAGCGTCTTACACTAAGCACAATGTTTGATGCCCCCCCCCACCCAACCTTCATTCCTGTTCCCTTTCTCTTCTCCCTTCTCCATCATCAGTGACAGAAGAGGCAGGCCAGATCGCTATGGTGATAACATGGTTAGTGAACCTTGGCTAAATTCATGCAACTCGGTCTACTATCCCATCGGGTAGGGCCATCCTCATACTAGCATGCTGATTGGTCTTACTGCTGAACATGGTTTGTCCAATGTGGTTGAATGACAGGGCAATGTCACTTTAAGCCTCATATCCACACAAAAGGGATGCATACACACAGGCCCTGGCTGCACACATGCTCATTCTAACTGATAAAACCATCCCATCCAATTACCATAATCATCACAGCCAGAGACACCTCATAATAATTGGGCATAATTGGCCTCTACCATGTAGTTTCACGGCCAGCCTGTTTTTCCCCAACTGGAGAGGATGTCTGGTGTGGGGTAAAGACAGTGGGGGGTGGCCATGCATGGTTGCTAGGCAATGATAAGTCTTTGTTGACAGACTAGAAGGTCTCTCTTGCACTGTGGCTCTTGCTCACTCTCAAGCTCTGTGAGAGCTGGCCGAATACTGCCTGCCGTTGCTCGGCAACAGCTTTTTGAATTGCTTGTTGCCCTGGTGACAGCAGCAACTGAATAGGAGGTGAAAATGGGGGCTGATGGAGATGCAAGTAAAGTCAGGAAGGGGGGGTGGAGTGAGGAGGAGTCTGGCTCATGGATGAAAACTGGGTGGCTTTCAGTTGAGTCTGTTCCACAGAATTCGGTGCTGCATCATCCATATATTTATCCCTCTATCGTCTGTAAATTCTAATTTATATATGTATTCATAATCCATGGATGAAATAGAATCTTTACACCAAGTGTAATCTCTTTTTTTCAATATAGGGTGGAAGTGGATATGGTAAGTAATATGTTTTATATCTTGATGTTAAAATGGGTCAGGGAGGACTTAATCCATTTATATTTTTATAGATGTTAGGCTCTACATTCACATGTGTTTATTCATGAGTAGGTTTTTTTTCTCCTTGCAAACTCCATTACTGCAATTTGGCGCTGATAGCTCAAGGTTAATTTCATAATATTGACACTATAGCCAAAAATGACAAGCATCAACGAAAGTCTTCTATGTATGAAAATAACATGGGAATACAAACTCTTGTGATTACTGAGAATGTACATTAACAAGTAGACTTGGATTATAAGTTGCTGTTAGCAGAAGTTCTTATAGTTTATGTCTTTAATATTGCCAGTATTGGTTTAAAATTAATATGTCAGCACAATGACTAGTAACATTTCAAACATCTTCAACATTGCAATAGTAACTGCAGATATTTTGGAATGTTCATTACCTTTCAATAATTCACTTTTAAAGATCTACTGAACACAATTGTGATGAATCATTTATTTCCATGCTCAGTATTCTACAAAATACTCTAGTGACTTGTTGTTTTCAGAGCTGTCGGAAATATGTCTTGTCTAAATGAGTCTGTGTCCTCCTGCCTCCTGCATTGTCTCTTGTTGCCTCCTTTCTTTTTTTCAGATAACAGTTCCTCCTGGGATAGCTACCAATCTGGTGAGTCTCTAGTCCAGGGAGGTACAAAGTGATCCAGAAAGGGCCAGTGTGGGTGCAGGTCTTAGTTCCAACCAAGTACTTGCACATCTAATTCTATCAGTCGACCAACTGTCTTTGCTAAAGACCTTGATTGGTAGACTCGGGTGTGTAAGTGCTTGGTTGGAACAAAGACTTGCACCCACACGAACCCTTTCTGGATCACTTTGGACATTCCTGCTAATGAGTGTGGCCATAAGAATTTGCTGAGGGGTGCATGTCTTCTTTTTGATGTTCTTGGTACTCATGTGTTTTGGCAATGCTGATGTTTTTTATTCATTTATTTAAGTGGTAAATGGGCTTATTTTGTGATAACGCTTTTCCAGTCTAGTGACGACTCAAAATGCTTTACATCATATGCTTTACATTTACTGAGTATAGGAGATTAAGGGTAGATTCCGTTTCGTGATGCCCTGGAGTGTGATTAGACCCATGATGCCTGCCTGACTTTGAGACACGTGCTACTATTGAGCCACCATAACCCCAAAATATTATTATCATTTTTATGTTTGTTAACTTTCCCCTCTACTGCTCAATTTATTCCCATTCTCCACTCCCCCTTCTCACTTTTACCATCAGGTGGACGTGGCTCCTATAATGACATGGGTGGCCCAATCATCACCACACAAGTGACCATCCCTAAAGATGTGAGTAGATAAACATGCCAAGGGATGACTTATCTGCCTGACTCCTTGAGCTAAAGCATCATACGACTGTGTACATTTGTTTGCATCTTGCCAGCTGTTAATCATGATAATATGTAGTGATATTTTAAATTTTCAAGTTGAAGTCATGAATTGTACATGCAATAACATATATAGGTGATGTCTAGTTGACAAAATTTCAGGATGTTCATTTATGATGAGGTGATTAATGTCAGTGTTCCTTTCACCTGAGCATCCTGGCAGTTAAATAAGAAAAATAAAGGGAATATCTTGATGTATGCTCAAAAATCCAGGTAAGGGTAATCAAAAAAAAAGATGAATCAGTTGAACTGGATCAGAAGTTTATTCAGAAACGTTTCGTCTCTTGAACAGGTGACATCTTCAGTCTGAGCTGACTGAAAGCATTCCCACACTTATAAATTATACGTAGACACTAATGGTCCACCCAAAGTATCGGGGGGCCCGGGCCCAAACAGTAATGTAGTTTACACTGTTAAATGCCAGGAGGACTTCAGTGACTTGTACATCAGGGAGACTAAACAGACGCTGCCCAAAAGGATGGCGCAACACAGGAGAGTCAACACGTCAGGCGGGGACTCTGCGGTCTACACCCATCTACAGGCTAGTGGCCACTCATTCAAAGATGATGATGTTCACATCCTTGATAGGGAGGAACGCTGGTTTGAAAGGGGGGTGAAAGAGGCTATTTATGTAAAGAGAATGACCATCGTTGAACGGGGTGGGGTGGTTACCTGAGAGCACATCTGTTGTCTTCTTAGAATGCTGGATTGTAAATATTTCCCAATCCTTTGTGAATTGTGCTCATTCCCATGTGTGCAGTTAATGATCCAACTTGCATATGAACCCACCCTATGGTGGTGTGGTATTGTTGAATTGTTTATAAGGGTGTGAATGCTTGCGGTCAGCTCAGACTGAAGATGACTCCTATTTGTGACGAAACGTTTCTGAATAAACTTGTGATCCAGTTGAACCGATTCACCTTTTTTGTGGAAAAAAGGAAAGTATTCATGCTACAAGTACGATTTCCAGCAAAGACGCCAATTATCTGATCTGTCTTAAGTAGCTCAGATATTTGTAATTGGCTTCAAGTGAATTTCTTTGCCTCCAATGGACACTACAATGTATGAGTTTGTACATCTATTTGCTGATTTTTGATCATTCTTTGTGAAGCTAATCAACATTTTCCCTCAAAATTGAAATGTGTGCTTAATGCAATTCCCTCTACCCTAATTCCTTCTTTTGTCTGCCTATAGCTGGCTGGCTCTATCATTGGTAAAGGAGGACAGCGGATCAAGCAGATCCGCCACGAGTCAGGAGCATCCATTAAGATTGACGAGCCTCTGGAAGGTTCTGAGGACCGCATCATAACTATCAGTGGCACTCAGGACCAGATCCAGAATGCCCAGTTCCTTTTGCAGAACAGGCAAGTTACTATCACCTATCCTCAACTGGAATGAATTGCACCATCTCTGCCTGAGTCTTTATTAAACCTAAAAATCCTTTCAAGTACTTGTTTGGAATTAGAATTGAACTATTTAACGGACTTTTTTGCAAGGGAATTGCTCTGATCCTTAGATATTTTTTTAGTGATTGAACAAGTTTACCTTTGAAGTGTGAAACTTTAAAAAAATTCTGAAATCCTCATGGCAGTTTATTATTTATGAGCTTACAATTTTTGGGGGTGCAAGCTTAATACTCAGTTAGTACAGTGCTCAAGTGGTTTTCTGATTTAAAGCAATCTTAATGAACCATGACAGGTGGTTGAAAGGATTTGACCTATCAATAAAAAACTCATATCTTTGCCACTTTACCTCTTGTGTGATTGCACAAGTTCCGCTTTTTTGTAATACTGGACATGAATGTGGATGTAATGTTATCAGTATATATTTTTATATTAAAATGGGCCATGCATTTCTGTTTCCTGTTGTCTTTTTCGACTCACTAACTCCCTTCCTTTCCTCCTATACAACCTGTAACTAGTTCAAACCTTCTTCTTACATGAAATGGCTGTGAATGAATTGACAAAACAAAATGAATATACATGGCTTTACATTTTTGGATTGATTAAAATAACCATTTTTAAAGTGGTCAGTACATTGAAATATGTTTCATTAAACTGTTTTATTTGTACAAATAAATTATTGGTTGATGGAAACAACCAGAATGTTCAATTCTTTAGCCATCCAAGCCGTTTCACTGTGAAGCAGGGAGTGGATTGATTCTTCCCTGGCTGCTGCTGTATGGAAGACTAGTGATTTTGTTGTTTATAGTTAGATCAATCGACAACAAATCACAGTCTGCCAAATGGCACAGGCTCCTCCTCTTCTGTCTCCCTTGGCAACCAATAGGCATGTATATTATACAGTACTTACTCATTGATGCTATCTTTCTGAACCCTGACACTAATATAGCTGTAAAACTGATGCTGCTGTCTCTTAAGTCATGTAGTGTTACCATGGTAACTAACCCTGCCTTCCTCTCCTCCCCCCAGTGTGCTGCACCTGCTCGGACATCAGGACTAACCACACCCTTTATTCTCTCCTCCTGTCATTAAGACACTTTCACCTCTATTTTTCTGTTTCTCTCTGTCAACTTCCTTTCCTTTTTACTTTTCTGACCAGTTTTTACCAAAACTATACACTATACAATACTGTTTGTGTATTTCATAACCACTGATTGAATTCTATTTTTACTTCTCTTTATTTTCTTTCTTTTTTTACTCTATATTTCAGTGTGAAGCAGTACTCTGGTCAGTTCCTCTAAATCCAGAAGACTCAGATTGAAGCAGACTAAGATTGCCACCCCCTACCCCTCTCCCTCTCCAACACAAACCCCTCAGACTATTATCCTGGATTGTGGGTTTCTTTTTGAATTTTATTTTTGTATTTTTTAAATGAAAGTCATGAGGTCCAACATTCCTATGCGTACAATGAATTGTGGACGTTCTACATTTTTAAGAGTGTAGTACACTGCTTATCTCACATACTCTGAAATTGTTTTTATTATTATTGTTTCTCAACATATTCATCAGTGTGGATACTGGCAGCCAAAAATAAACTTTTATTTTTGGATGAGTTTTTATTTTATGAAGTGCAAGTAAGTGTGTTTGTGTCTGGAGTATATTTGTCCTTTTTGTATGCATGTGTATAGGTAGGAGTACTTTTTCTGTTTCTCTGACTTGATGCCACATATAGTTGTGCCCTATTACAACTCAGTACATTGTCTAGAATGTAAGCTACTATCCTTTTTGTAGAGCATTGGACTGCTTTTTTTATGTAGGACATAGTACTCCCATTTTAAATGTACTGGGTTCTCTTAATTTTGAAGTGAATGTCCTGATCATCACATTACTCAATTAAACACTTTTAAGATTCATGTCATTCTTGATTTTGATGCATATCGATAGTAGTTGATGAGAGTAATCAGAATTGGGTTTTATAGCATTCTGAAAGGGATGAATGTGGCGTTTAGCATTGTATGGTACACTGAATATGGAAATGGTCTGTTTTTCCCATAAGTCTTCTGTGTTGATCCGTTTGCTTTCCATGCTTTAGGCTTCACACTGAAAAACTGTAAAACGAATAAAACTACCGCTTTTTACCATATGGATTTGTTTTGATTAGCCATAGGATTTAAAATCTTACCGTCAGAAATTGCAACTATAACAAAAAAAGAGCTGAATCGGTTCAACTGGATCAGAAGTTTATTGAGAAACGTTTCATCACTCCAACAGGTGACATCTTTAGTCTGAGAAGAAACGTTTCTCAATAAACTTCTGAATCCAGTTGAACTGGTTCACCTCTTTTTTTGTGATTCCCTTACCTGGATTACTGAGGATGGATCAAGACGGCAACTACAACAGTTTTAACCAAATATGTGATCAACGGACCAGATCTTTTTCTCAAAATTTTATTTAACAACATTGATAGTTTATACAGAAACTTTATTACAAATAAGGGTGGGGGGCAATGTATAATAAACTGATAAAATTGTACAAATGATACATTTTATATGTGGGGTGGCATAGATCAGTGGGTTGAGCAGTTGTCTGGCAATTGGAAGGTTACAGGTTTGATCCATAATCCTGCAGGAAGCATGTTGTGGTTTCCTTGAGCAAGACACTGAACCCAAAATTGCTTCCCGAGCACCATACTCCCATTTTAAATGTACTGGGCAGCCCACTGCTCCCATACAATAGGATGGGTTAAAATGCAGAGAAATCCAAATTTCCCCTTGCGGGACTGATAAGGGATTCCATTTATTTATTCAAAGGATTTAACCAGGGGACGTGAGGAATTCATGAGGAAGTTAATCTTTCATGTGTGAAATAACGTTTTTTGATCAGGGACATGTGGGTGTCTAATAAAATAAGGTCACTAATATTCATAAAGGTCATTCCAAAAAAATTAACTTAAAATGTGAAGAGGAAGACGTATCTATAATAGACCTCACTTTCACAGAAAACATGGGTCCTCATTCTCCAGAAATTCACAGTATTTGGTGACATAGATATGTTTTGTTTTTCATTTTAAAGTTGATGTCTTGTTTTGCTGGAAACAAAATATGAATGGCAATTAACCTGCTTTTTACACTATATTTGAAATTGGGCTCCAAAAAATGTATTAGAATTATTTTTCCCAATACATTACTTGTAAAATTCCCTGTTGGATATAGGTCACCCTTCTATGTTACTTTACAATGCTATATTATTATATCCAAAATTGATTGCAACATCAGTTGTATGATACTGAGGGAAATTACTTGGCATGGGAATTAAACTACAATGACAGGCTATTAAAAGATAATTATAAAAGTATATTACCGTATTTATAAAATAAATAAAGCATATATGAGATGGAAAAAACTGCTCAACTGGACTCAAGATTTCAGAAAAATGTTTCATCACTCATCTAAGTGATTTCTTCTGTCTCGGTTGGCTGTCAAGCCAACGATGGTTTCATATGCAAAGTGGCCATTGGCTGGAGGTTCAATTGCAATGTTTAATATTCACAGAGGATAGGGGAAGAGTTGCAACAGCACAGCATTATAAAATGGTGACAGATATACTTATTCCCCCGTTCCATCTTCACGTAGATGGCCTCTCTGACTACCAGTGGTCTTCCCTATCAAGGGTGTGCACATTCTCGTCCTTGAAATATCGGCCAGTGGCCTGTAGAAGGATGTATTGTGTGGAGTCCCATCCTGACGCGTTAAATCTGTGTTGTGCCATTCTCTGCCAGTGTGTTTTTGGTTTCCCCTATGTGTACGTCACTGCAATCCTCCCGGCTCAAACTATATTGCTTTGCTTGTACCGGGAGGCCCATTTCTCTGGGTTAACCAATTTCTGGTGTACCATGATACTGAGACTGAATGTTTGGAAAATACGCGTTGAGACTGAAGAATGGTAAGAAGTCACTTTGATGAGTGATGGTTCGTTTCTCTCAACGTTTTATCCAGATGAACTGACAAATATTTGACCACCTCCTTACCCAGATTATTGAGCAAGCATAT